>KK117417.1:75528-131449 GCA_000611955.2 Stegodyphus mimosarum | reverse complement strand
ATATATATATATATATATATATAACAAATAAGAAGTAATGCATGATGTATGTAATAAATATGTAAGTAATATGTAAAGTAATGTATATAACAAAAGTAATAAGTCAATCATGGAAAGAAAGAAACTAAAAATGATTGGACTGGATTTTGAAAGAAATTAAATGTTCAACTTCTGAATTGCTGAGATGAATTATTCATAATTAATGATAATAAAAAAATATAAATGGCAATCACAAGTTATGAAATAGCAAAAAACTATCTGAAGTGAGAAAACTTTGTAAGAAATGCTAGCAAGATGATGAAAACATTTGAAAAAAAAAAAAAAAAAAAAAAATTGTAAAAAAGTATCGTTCAGAAATTGTACAACAAAAGTATCGTTTCAAACAATGCATTTAATGATAAGTTTGTTATAATAAGACAATATTAATTATAAATTTCCATTGTGTTTTTCTATCCTTATATAATCATTTAGAAAACCCCTGGACTTGGACGAATGTGGACTTGGAGAACACGATTTTGCATATATGCATTATCTTGGTTGTTTCCATTTAAATTAACTGATATGAGAATTTCAATTATATGAGGTTCACTGCAGAGCATTGGCTCTGCTTTGCGATAATTTTCTTTAATGACTAGTTTGAAAATTCATTCATTAAAGAAGTCAGACATTACTCTGAACAGCAAAACCTGAGCTTTCTCCTAATTATCAATAATGCTCCAAGACATGGTACTGAAGCCCTAATAAAATCACAACCATATGTAGGTATTTTATTCTTTCCACCAAATACCACTTCCCTAATCCAATCAATGGATTAAGAAATCTTAAAAACATTCAAAACCTATTTAATCAAGCATGTTTTACATCTCTGCAAATAAAGCACTAGATGAAGGAAAGCCTGACACAATAATCGCATTTAGGAAGCAAGTCAACATAAGATACTGCATAGAAATGATTAAACTTGCATCGGGAATGAATGAATTCATCAACAATGAATGCCTGCTTTCATCAGCACTAGGCAGAAGTTGAAGTTGTCAATAATTTTAAAGGATTGCCACTGCCTGAAAATGAAGCCAAGGAAATTGTACCAATTTCAAAAGCAATACGAAGTAAAGGGTTTTCATATATGAAAGAAGGAGAAATTAAAGAATTAATCTAGAATGATGATCGTAAAATGACAAATGATAAATTAGATGATCTTATAACACCAGCTGATGGTAAAAGCTGTGATAGTGAAGAACATAAACAGCCTTTAACGTACAAGAAGTTAATTGTTAAAAAAGGCACTGGAACTGTCTGGCCTTATAATGAAGATTGACCCAAATGAAGAGGGAAAAACACTTTATGATAAGTATTGAAAAACTTTGCACTCCTTACCATGAAACACTTAACAAGTTGTGTCAGACATTATCCCAAGCAAAAATTACCAGCTATTTAAAAAAACAATTGGATCTAGTTATTATGCAGCATTAGAAATCCTATCAATTAACATTTGTTTCATTTCCCCCATTTAATTATAGTAATATTTAGGTTTGCATAAATTATACATATTTTCTGAATTTTAACCATACTTAAACAGTTTCTTCCATATGAAGTTAAGTCTGCAAAACACAGTTTTACCCTACATGCAGTGTGTTACTGATGTAATCCTCACATGTCTACTATATTTTAATTTTAAGTACCAATTGATATTAAAATGTTTAATATCCAAGTATTATTTCTTGCATTATTTAATCTTAATCTCAGCCTGAATTGAAAGTTTACCTCTGATGAATAGGATCAATAAGATACTTAATATATTAAAAATATAAATACAAGTTTCAACAACGTCATTTTTAATTCTCTGGAAAGTACTTACACTAAATTTTTGTTGTGTTTTATGAATATCTATATCTATAAAAACCATATTCCTATACATTCTGCATAAAAAGAATCTGCTTCAGTATAATTATAAGAAGCAGAAATTAATAAAATTTGAAAGAAATTATTCTTGTGTTAAATTTATACTGTGTAAAAAACCCAAACTATAGACTTTATTCATTACTATCTAGTCAAAACTCATTATCATTTATTCATTAAATGCAGTTTTCATTTACA
Organism: Stegodyphus mimosarum; assembly: GCA_000611955.2. Taxonomy (NCBI): domain Eukaryota; kingdom Metazoa; phylum Arthropoda; class Arachnida; order Araneae; family Eresidae; genus Stegodyphus; species Stegodyphus mimosarum. The sequence continues at coordinate 129,355 of KK117417.1, read as the reverse complement.
ATTTACGAACAATAATTTTTATAATTATTAACAGCATAATTGGTAACCATAGACGAAACAGAAGATGTTGATAATCAAACTCCGAAAGAGAGCTGAATTTACATTTATTTACAATTTCATGCACAGCAAAGGGAGATAACTAAAAGCTCTGTTATTATCAACAAGCTCATAACTGTAATTGGTATTTTCGAATTATCAACAACCCACAAAAAGTTGCAATTTATTGGTAACTTTGAACAGCATTTAAGAAATCATTAGCAACTCTGGAGAGAAACGTTTGTTTGGATAGTTTTGTGTCTACTTCAACAATGCATCCAAAGCTGCCTTTTTTTTTTTTTTTTACTTTTTCTATACATGACACTGCTGTTCTTCCCATGTACATAGTCATGTGTTTTTGTTAAAATCAGATCCCAGATTGTGCAAACGCAGCCCCAAAATCCTAAAATGAGGAGGAAAAAAAAATGGCACATGGAGTGCCTTTAAGCAAGTCATATTATACATACAGCATTTGCATACAGCTTGCTTAAAGGCACATGCCATACCTTTAAACAAGCTGTATGTGTGCAGAAAGAAGAGTCGTGGTGAAGTTTTGTTGAAGGTGATGATGCAGGATACAGTTCACCACAATGCTAAAATGTTGAAAAATCTGCACTAACACTGGCAAAAAAGTTCAGAGAAGGGGAATGGCATATTTCAGTGAATGCTATGCATATAACTGCGTTGCCACATAAGTACTTTTAAGTAATATCATTAGTTGCCACAAAAACACATTTTGGCACCATGGTGTGTTGCACCTTCAATACTTTTGTGCAGCTTTTCAGTGGGGATGTGGATTAAAAGTGCATTATAATCTTAAGAATAAACATAAACAATATCAAGGTAATATGAAACAGCTAAAAAATTACATTTCAACAATATAACATCTTGAATTTATATGACATTATGTAATTTATTGTTACATCCAGGAAAATAGTTATATTTCAGCCTCAATAAATAAGTTATTTATAAAAAGTATTTTCAAGTTGGTTCATTTTTTTTTAATTATGTTGACCAATTAGAGCTTATGCTAACAACACAAAGTGATAACACTTCAAGTTATGTTCTTGTGACAATATACTGTTAATGAAAAAGTTTCAAAAATTTGAATTTAGGAAAAAATAAGCATTAAAACTACAGTTGAGCAGTTTTTAAATGTGAAAACTTAAATGTCAGTATCATAATTGCTCAAAGAAGATGCTTAAAGGGGTTTTGAGAAATCTTCACCATCTATTGCTACTTGGACTACAGGCTCTATTTTAAAAGATTTTTTAATAAAATTCCATCAACAAAATTCCTTCTATAATTACGAACTGGCTGGACTATTCTAGAACAATGAAATTTTTTTAGATTATGAGAAAAGCTTATTTTGTAACATGGGGACCTTGATTGGTGGGTAATGAGCCAGCATTGCAGAGATAAGTTTTTTTTTAATAATATCTTTTGCCATGCCTTTAACAGTTTTTTTACACATTTATATATGCAGTACAAATTATATATATATATTTTATATATTATTTATATGCAGTTGGACTCATCAGGCTTTGGCAATTCCAAATTTAGAATCTTTCCAGATCATCACTTTAAATCTAGTACTATGATATGTAGAAATTATAAAATAAAAATATAAAATGGTTTATGATATAATGAAGCTTTTATAAGCTTGAGCAGAACAAAATTTATAACAACAACAACAAAAAAAAGTTCAATACTTATTTGCTTGATTTTCTAAACATTTATTTTAATCGAAGTTGTTTAAATTGCTTCTTTTTTGGGCTAATACTTTTTCCTTAATTCCATACTTAGATATAATTTCTTGTTCAGATACAAGGTCCCATTGTTCAAATCCTGTAACTGCCATGTTGAGAATTCCCACTAAAACTGTCAATCAAAATTGTTTTGTTCTCAACAACCTCTCTGTCACTTTTTTCACTATCAGTAGCAATATTTTCTGGCTTTAAAACCATTCTACAAGTTTCGCCATCCATTAGTTGACTGAAGATTAGGGCATTGTCATTGCAATAGAAAATCTTCTGTTATATCATCTTTACTTATTACCACTTCTCCACAAATTCCATTAATTAGAAAATAACACATTTTGTTTTAAATAACAAAAAAAATTCATATTGTGGTTATCATCTTAAAGGTTAACTAGCATCCGCTATACACTACTGGCTAGGATATCATGATACTGTTGAGTAAAGACATATTGTTCCATTAAATTCTGTCTCGCTTCACACACTGAAGTACATTCACCTAGTTATTTATTACAGCCTGAATTATATTCATTTAATTAGTTATTATACTTACACTATTTCCTGCACAAACTTAAGATTTATTTGAATCCTAAATAAATAAATTCTCACATACACTTAAGGCTTATTCTGGGCCAGTGCTAGTCATTTTGTGGCCAGTTGCTGTCTCTGCAGGTCCTAAATTCTGCTGCCAAGTGCTCCTTAAATTATAAAAATTTTGCATCCCAGAGCCTTCCCTGAATTTTAAAGATTTAGCCATCCCTTAATTTTGTAGCTTTTCTAAATTCTAGAAATTCTGCCTCCCAGAGCATACACACAAATTCTGGTGCCTCTCAGATTATCAAATCATTGCAAATCTGAATAACAAAGCATCGAAAATTCAAACAACATTAAATGTAATGTTTTGGCCTAACAGTATCTTTTACAAAATTAATTTTCTGCGTATATAAAGAAATTTCTGTTTGAAGTCCATAATTATCACCAAGCATAATGTCAACATAAAGGTTACTATACTCTTTGCTTCTCAATTACAAAGATAAAAAATGTTTTTTTAAAAATTTGAAAGGTTTCAGAATTTAAATTAAGTCTAAAGGGGTGTTTTTTTAACATTTTATGTGTTACCTTTATTTATTAAATGTATATCCTGTTAAATTATATCATGTTATTTGCACTTAAACCATAAAATTCAGTTCAAAAGCAATATCACAAAATAATTTTAAAATGACCATAATTTTGGAATCTCCGATACACTGTCTTCCACGTTGGAGATAAAAATGTTTTCTCTGTACAATTTTGCCATTGCTTGCTTTGAAATCCTTGAGTTTGTTAATCAAAAATTCATTATAGTTTTACGAAATATGAAATTGATAATAAAACAAATTCTGAATTTCAAATTTGGGCTTCCAGATGCCCATATTCATGCGGAAACATTGAATATTCAAAATTTGATGGGTCTAGGTACCACTGTTTTATCACAATGCGAGAAACATATATACATTCATGCAGATTCCTCATTATTTAATTTCTTTAAATATAATACAGGGCGATAATGTTTGGTGGCAACAATTTGAAAAGTGAAACAATACTTTTAATGAATCAAACACAAAATGCCACAACGAAATTAATAGTCCTTCTGGATAAATTGCTCCTTTGGGCTAAAAATGTTTAGTCATCTCTGCTTGAATTATTTCTCAAGCTACAGTTATCACGTGGTGATGGAAGTTCAAGCTACTGAGTCAGTCACATGTGATGAAATCAAAAAAATAACAAATAATGATTCTCCAGGTTGGCATCAGGAATATAAATTATTCAGTAAGTCCAAAATCAATGATGTTTCAGTTTGAGATATTCCAAGCAAACTCACTATAGTACAGATCAATTACTTCAGCATGCATGAGAATAAATAAAGACATATCCTACCTGATGGGAGTTTGAAGCAAAAGTGAAGATTTATTGGATATGTACAAATTACAGTGTATAAAGGGGGAGGTGAAACACATGTTATCAACTTTTAACAAAAATAGTTCACTTTTTGTCACATTACTTATACAGGATGTTGCAATCATCAGCCATTCACCATTACTGTAGTAGCATTTTACATAGGCAATTATAGTGGCAATACTGATTCAATATCCGGTTTCATTATGAATAAGGCATTTAATGAAACCTGTCCCATCCCTGGATGCAACAGTGGCTACAGAACATAAAGACATAAGTATAAAAACTTGGGAATAAAGAAGCCAAACCTATTTAGAACTCCAAAGATAAGCAACACTAATATTATGCCTCATCACAATTAGATGAATTTATGTAATTCGTCAGAATGTCTGGATTGTTAGTAAATAAAAGAAGATAGTTACTGTATGCTTATAAAAAGTAGTATATTGGAAATTAATTAAATATTGCACAACACTTTTGTGAATTTAATATGTATCTGCATTTTAAGCATAAAAGCAGGCAATCTTTAGATCTTTATGAATAAAATACCCTTATATGTATCCTATCATATGCAATATATAAAATCCTTACATGTATCATTTGATGCAAAATTCTTGCATAAAGCTAAATAGTTCTTCCAAGCTTTCTTAGATAGCAAGAGCCATTCATAAATTGCATGCTGCCATCATGGTCTAAGCACATGGTTGATTACTAATATTCACCACATACATCTTTACTAATGTAATTTAATTCTTGATGACTCTGGGGATGATGAATGACTCAAAATGATTTATTTCATTCATAATTCCTATTGAATTTTCTAATTGTAATGTTGATTTGTTCGTAAGGATTTGGTTGTAATTTGCAACAATATTTATCTCTCACTTCTTAACTATATTTTTATATTTTAGACTACAACTTTTATTGCACATTATTCATCCTCTTACTTTTTCTTTACTATGCAGAAAATTTTATGGTCCAAGTTATATTCTCTCACACCATATAGTCATACTTGCACATTAACATACACCTATTTATTGGACATTTATAAAAATAATATCATAAAGAACAGTATAAAAATTACTCATTAATGCTGATATGTATGTATGGTTATGCCCAGTCTCTACACAGGAAGAAAATTATTGCATCTTTAGCATAAAAATTATTAAAAATTAATCTTTCAGGGTTTTGATTTAATTAAATTTTTAATTAACTCCCAAATATCAACTATCATGCCCTGTAGATACTGGAACTGTAGTGAGTCATTCTTGACCCATTAAAGTGTATGTTTTCATAGGTTTTAATTTTTGAAATGCCCATTTCTGAAACTTCAATCAGTGATAGCAATATTATGAAAATTCTTAGAAGAATAAATTGATTTTGAATATTACTTTTGCATACATATGACTTAGCTAACGATAAAAAATTTTCTGAAATTCACTCTGCTATTTGTAATTCAGTATAAAATTTGTCCAGTTACTATTTTGGAAGTTATCATTTTAAAAAGAATTTTTATGCAGTTCTGCTGAAACAGCACTGCTGGCCATTAAAGTTGCTACACAAGAAAGGAAAGTAAATAGCAAAATCTTATTTATTGAACATATTCAAAATAACAAGAGGAAGACATGATCAAATTTGTGGGTACTCTGAGGTATACAGCATGTGGAATTCAGTACACAAAGCTGGCACTTCTGATAACAACAATGGCTGTAATCTGAATGGACACTGAGTTGAACTGACCTTGGATGACAGATATGGGTATTTTATTCCGTGTAGCTTCAACTCTATGGCAGGCTGGTGAGTGACAGCATGGCAGTCTCTCAACAACCTGTGACCAGATGTTCTCAAAGGGTACGAGATATGGAGAACATACAGATCAGAGTAACAGCTGAACACCCTCTGTATCAAGGTAGATCAGGACAGCATGGACAATATGTGGTCCTGCATTTTTTTGTTGAAAGATGGCATAGGCTTTAACATGTTAGAAATATAATGACAGCTGTCCCAGAGAACCAGCTGGCTGCATAGGTGTTTTCATAATTTTCCCCATGTGCAACATGGATATGAGCCAGTTTATGCTTCACAGAGCATCTCTCCCTTTCTATTTAGTGCCTAATGATGGAAAATGTAATAAATAAATTAGCGGCTGCTATTTTATACAAGCTCTGTTATTGTTAATATTCTCCATGTAATTGTTCATAAAAAGAAATACTCTGGTCATTTGTTCTGGGTCTGGATTTATCACACATTCAAAGTTATAAACAGAAATAGTCTGTACCAAGAACAGATCCTAGAATTTTTGTTTTAACAGTAATTAATGTAATTTCCTTTCTATCACAATGGTCACTTTTATTATATCATTCTGTTACCTCGTTTTGAATATATAGCTTGTTCTTCTAACAAAGCAACAAACTCAGAGGAGTGACAATAGGCATCAGGAGGAAAAATAATTGCCATGGAGCATGCCATCATAAACTAAGTTTAATCAGTGAAAATCATGAAAATTAGGCAAGGTCTGACATTGAGAGAAAAGGTTGTTTTACACCATATGTATTTGATTATACTTAGTGACATGATTCTTTTCAACTGCACTTACAAACTACCGCTGTCATTATTAAAAAGTAAAATGATTAAAAAGTCTCCCCTTTCACTGAAGAAAGAGCATAAAAGATAAAATTGTTTGTTGCATTTTAATCACCAAATCACGAGTAAAAATTTAATAGCCTAATTCATCACACATAAAATATACATAAATATTATTTTAGTTTTCAGATTTGATACATCCTAAAAACTGTTAATAGTTGCATTTTTTAAAAGAATTTTACTGAAAGTAAACTGAAATTGAAATATCAGATTGCCTTCTAAAATTCAATAACAATCCCTACAATTCAGTACTTTAAGAAATTTGTAATTATGATAGAGATTATTTATAGATGATAATTTTTTATGTGCATTCTTAGCATTTTACTGAATGGCCAAGAGAATTATAAATTAAAAATTTGAACAAAATGTTCATTTATAATGATGTCACAAAAAGGGCTTAAATTATATTTAAAGACAGCTAAAACACACATCTTCAGCAAAAACACGAATCCAGAATTTCTATTATTATTAAGAATCAATGTTTTAAATATTAATTTTATATATCAACTGAAAAATTTTATTAAATTTGTAGTATCTATCCAATATTTCCCAGATATAAGTAATCAAAGAAATATGAACTATAAGTTTTACATAAAATAAACATTACACATTTAAAATATTTTTGGCATATTCATTTATTTTTTCCTAGTATTTTTATATTTTGCAAATAGAGCAAGGCATTAAGTCATTATGAAAAACAATACTCTCTGGTGAAATTTTTTTTCATAATATCTTACTGTACTGTTAATTTAGCGCCTACAGGAAAATGGGGAATGTTTTCATTATACTCTCTGCACGTCATTTCGAAAGTGTAAATTTTCTATCAGGGTTTTCATCATCTCATATTGTATGTCAAAGTTTTGTTGACATAAAAAGCATGAGCATTCAAAATTCAAAAGAACACACCATTAAGCTTATTACCAATTCCTTTCCTGTCCAAAAGAGCTGGGTTTAAAGTTGGAAGATACTGAAACAGAAGTTCCACGGCATGGCAACGAGCTTTAGCTGTTCCATGAGCAATCACACAAAGGAGATCCTTAAAAAAAGATACAAATAAATAAACATTTTTTTATTTGTTATGAAAATGGGACTAAATTTTATACTGATTGAAGAAAAATAAGTGTAGACTTTTTTAAAAAATTAAAACAGAAACTAAAATTGAAACACAACAGAATTTCAATAATTCATGGCCACTTAATTCATGAATGCCACTGAACTCATTTTTTGGAGGGGGAAAGGTGAGGAAACAAAATTTCAATTTTTCAGCAAATTCAGCATTGTAAACTTTGCGTTTTTTTTTTATAAACATGCAAACAGATTTTTTTAGCAAAACACTTACATCATACTTTGATTAAAGAATTAAATTTATTTTATTACTGAGATTATTTAACACTTTTTACATAACAGAGTTAGTTCCCTTACAGTACTCACTGGTCCTGAATTTCAAAATTTATCCGTTTAGATTAATCATTACTTCAGAGTGTTTTTGTTGTCTTTTAGTGTTAATTTTGGGTTTTTGTTGTTAACATGTGTATATAAATAATGTTTCTATAAAGCTTTTCAGACACTGAATCCAAATTGAAATGCATCTCATTAATCAGTTTCTTTACATTTTGTGAAATTAATGTAAACTTGCTTACACTGCAAGTGAAGAAAGACAGATTTTTTAAAAACAGCCCATACAGCTGTGGCCACTCCTCTCAAAGCCCACCAAAAAATCTACACATAAAGTCAAAACAAAATTTAAAGAAATAAATGATAATTCTTCATTTGTTTCTGGAACAAAACTTTAATTCCAACATTCTAAAGTGCTAATATTACAGATACTACGGCAACAAAAGTCAGCATAAGTTATGCCCAGTCACAGGATTAGTTTCAAATGTTTGAATAAAGCCTTCTTCATTAGGAGTGAAAATGATTAAGGAGAAGTTTATGCTCATTTGATAACAATAGGCTGGAAAATTTGATAATATTACCAGTGCTCTTTAAAAGTGGAGTATATAAGACATTTTGTCCCTCCTTTCTACCTGCCTTCGTGGTGTAACGGTAACACATCAGCGCATATTCATATGTATTTGATTATAGGTCTAGGTTCGAGTCCTGGCAAGGTCACTGCACATTTTCACATCTCTCGTATCAAAAAAACCTAATGATTCTACAAGCTGTTTCCTAGTCATTACAGATTCAACATTTTAGCATTCTATGCAATCAGAATTAATCATTCTTCTTCAGTATGGATCTATGTTCTATACTATCTACATTGCTATGTATTTTTCTGTTTTTCATCCCATATATATGTATAAATGCATGAAAACATATTATTTTCAGTGATTAAAAATATGGACAGCTAAAATTACAAAAAGTAAAGCCTTAATATTTTTTAAATGCTAAGTACTAGCACATTTAGTTAACCAATATTTTTTTCCAAAGCCTGTAAACTAAAATTTTATTCCATTTTTAACCGCATAACTAGCCTACACATTTTATTATTCAATTGTCCTATGATTTATTCTATACCTTTTTAGAGTGTTTCAAAATTACATGAAAAGGAAATAAAACTTTGGTTAAATTAATTGATATTAAAACTGATATCAAAATGGAGCACTTTCAAATGCATGGAACTGTAAAAATGAGCTAAGTGTTCTTCACATTCCCCAAAAGAACTATGAGTAACACATACAAACACCACAAAAGTGGAGGGAATCTAACTCTACCAAAATTTTATTCATTGATTTGAATAAACCAGGAAACATATTTTTTTATATTTAATAACTTACTTTAACAATATCTTTTTTCAAACTCATCAGACATTCCAAAACTTGACAGTGATATGCTATAAGGAAATTAAAACATCAGCAACTAAGCATGAAAATAAAACTTGCAAGTTGAAAAAAAGTCTTGATTATTTTTACATCTATATATACAATAATATTTATCCAAATATAAATCATTACTTAAATACATATTGTTGCCTAATGACAGCACAGCTTAACAGAGATAAAAAATTAAAATTAAAATCCTCTAATTTAAACTTTCTGCAAATATATAGATGCATGCATGGTTTTTGAATGCGCAACATAGCATGACTGTTAGAACATCACTGAGCCTTTAAAATATGCTATATGATTTTTGTTGATGCTGTTTACTTTTTATACTTTGCTTGCTGTGATAAAAAGTAGAAGACTTTAGAGACAAAATACCCGTAGAAAGGTATCATGCAGCTACGTTATATGTCTAGAGTGTACTTACCACAACAAGCAAATAATGCAAAATAAACAACATCAGTTAAGATAAAATAATTGTTGTTTGAATTCTAAATTAAACAGCATCAGCTCAAGTCAGAAATGCATTTTGTAGGCACAGAGACAAAATGCTTTATACAAAGCCAACAGTGGCTAAAACCCACATACCTCTAATATCTTCCAGTCTTTGGCATAATTATTTTCTATTATTTATTTTTATTAGTTGAAGTGTACATACTTCTATCTGCAGTTCTTATATCACATTGTAATGTCTAGTAAGCAGCAAAATGAAATGATGAAAATTTCATCACATTAAAAAAAATGAGGAAGGCTGTAAATTTTAGTTTTCAAATAAAGATTATTAATGTTAATGAGATTGGAATTGAACCTTAACAGAGCTCAGCTAGTATAGTGGTTAGTGGTGCTGATTGCCATATTGATGGTTGGGTTTGAATCCCAGAGCAGGCATGGATGTTTGTTTGTAAGTGCCTAGTATCTTTCAAACAAAAAGGCACTCAAATTACACAGTGAATCGAAATCCACTCAAGAGGTTGGTGGTAGGGGAAGAGAGATGAGAAACCCTAGTGCTGCTCCTGAGGTGTTCCTTCTCAAAACAGGTGCAGAAGCTTAACGGTTAGCTAGGTTTAGCAATACCTCAGTCACCTATAGCACTACAGAGATGCTCGCCTAGCACACCTGGTGCTTACAAGCTTGGCCAGCACTTATGGTGAGATAACTTAAAATAATACTAAGTTCAAATGTGAAGTTAAATTTAAATAAGCTAGTAGCCTAAGGCTACATGAATCAATTTAACGTGAAGCTAGCTCAACTTAACTTATGTGGATATTTAACTATCAGCAATTATAATGAAAGGCCGAAGATTACATAACTTATTTACTGCAGAAACCTAGTAACATGGCCTCAAGAGGCAAAATAAGCTTCTAAAAACCTCACTATAAATACTCACAAACTAAACCCTGAAACAGTTGAGATTAGGGGCGGCAATGAAAAATATAGTAGGACTATTACAATTACAACTAAAGCAAAAAATTGCAAGATATTAATGTAATGACTTAATGGTGGATTGTAGTAAGAGGACTAATGACTATTACGAGTATAAATATTTAATTCCTCAACTATTAGAAATGAAATATATAATTTGTTAATTTGGGTCTCTGCTTTTCTAAGACTCTCAATGTTACTGTTAATCAAATGGATTATTTTAGAAAGTTGCTTATTGCCAAATGTTTTCTTGATTTCATGGACAGGCTTAAAAAAGTCCATAAATCCAGTGATAATATTCTATCCACTTACAACGTATGAGTAGGTTTTAGTGTTTTTATTGTTTGCCTGTTCAACTGATTCTTGGACATTCTGAACATATTGCATGTTACAGTTGTTGGCCCCAAGCTGTAGGGGGTAGTTAGAAGTATTGGTTTTATTTAGTTCAATGTTTGAGAGAGCTTCTGAATAAAAAGTTTTGGGGTTTTGAGTGTAGGAGGTTTTTCTGCAGGATAATGTTATACAACTACAATAAGATGCTTGATGCAAATTTTGACAATTAGCAGAAACTGGATTATTTACTTTTCCTTTATGAGGATAAAATGCTGATTTACGGAGACTGCACATCAATTCACTAAATTTAAAGTTCAACAAACATCCATTACAAAACACTTAATTTTCTATTTTCCCGGTCTTCTGTTTGTGCACAGTAATTTCATTTAACTTAAAAAAAAATCAGATTATTGCAGAATTCTCAGCATTGTAGAGCAAACTGGCACTGCTCTCTATATAGACATCAACCTGTTTTAACATTAAAAAAAGTTATAGAAGTGCACAAATTAACTTCATGGAATATCCATTCTTACTCTCTACTAGTAGGGAAAACACCATGTTTTTGAAAAAAAAAACACACACACACACATTCTTTTCCATTAGCAGGCACACAGCACACACAATGGCATTATGGTTTGTTACAAGAAAAAAAATTTCACACATTAATCACAACAAACTGAAATTACAAACATGACCTTTGAATTTCAAAACCGCATGAATTACTACTACCACTACCGAGATAGAGGGTAGCATTACGTGCTGCCATATGCACAACCATTAGTAGACTGCCAGATAAATACATTTTGTAAAATTCTGGGTAGCCACTTTGATGAACATAACCAGGTGGTTCTCCTCAAGGTTAGGTGGATTATGCAATAATACCTAATAAATTTTTGATATAAGAAGTTTTAATGTTTTCTTCCACCCAATAAATTAATAACCAGTCAACATATCAAAGGTTGAACATGTAAAATAAATTCATAACTTTTCAAATCTTTTAATGAAAATAAAAGAGAGTTAAAACTTGTATTCAAATTATAATCATTAATTACTGTTAAAATTCAAATATACTTAAAAAGATTAAAAGGTACTTTTCCGTTCATGGGGTATTAGTTGCCAAATGCAGTAGCCTACCTATATCAGATCATGAATAGTACTGCAATGATGTTATTGCAAATAGGTGAAAGAAAGAACATTGATTTAAGAATTTTTTTCTTCCATACTTTCAGTTGATTAAGTGGATGAACTGGCAGCTGCTAATATGAGCATCTGCATTTAAGCACATATACCAGTGGTTCTCAACCATTTTTGCCCCCTGCATCCCTTTCACCACTGCTAAAAGATCATTCCCCTTCTTTCCAAAGCTACAAAAATAAACCTTTTTGGTTGATGGTCTGCTAAAAATATGTTAAATTATTTCCAGCACACCTGAATATAAAAAATGTAAGAGTTATACAACATTAATATTATTAATTTAATTTACAAAATTTATTCAGTGAGAGGGCTAAGCCTGTTTTCTTGAACAAATTAAATCAAAACAAAGTTTCAGACAAGTTCACATTTAACACACCAGACAAGTTCACAGTCATCAGACAAGTTCACATTTAATCGTCAACTTTTAAAAGTCTTCCTTGCTTTTTGGACTTGATTTCTGATAATCATAAAGATGGAAAAAGCAGAAGAATTTTAGTAGCTTTTAAGCTGATTGCAGGGTATAAATTTTTGACAGAAAGCCAAAACTCTCTAAATTTTTCTCGAAGAATGTTGAACAGTAAAACTTATTAGCTCTCAAATCAATGAGCTCTTCTGTTTCTGTTATTGTCAAAATTCGTATCTTGAAAATTACAAATGGGTTAATTAACCATTCATATTCATAAATTGAAAGCAAACAGAAAGTTTCTTTTAAGAGAGGTTTGAAATTTGTCAATGGTGCTTGTAATTTTGTCTGCATTTTTTTTTTTTTTTTCCAGCTGAGATTCATTGATATAATTACAGTCAAAATTTCCATTGGATGCTCCAGATTTCCAGTGTTAATTTTTCTTCAAATGATGTAATGATATTCTCAGATGAATCTTGAAGACTTGAATTTAGAAAGTTCAGCTTTTCAGACATGTCTAAGAGAAACTGAGCTTTAAGCTCTCAAATTGTGTCATGAAAAGAAAATTCGAAAGATTTTTTTTTTCCCACCACCAAGAACAAAATTACCTCTTCTTTTAGGTGTATGAGTCATTTCAATGGCTTTCCCTTTGAAAGCCAATGCACTTTGGTGTGACATAAAAGTGTTTTGTGGTTGGAATCCATTACATCACACAGCTGAGAGAAAATCTGGGTCTTAAATGATCGACTCTTGATGAAATTGGAAATTTGAATGACTTGATTCATAACAGATATGGAGCTAAATATTTTGAAACTGAAAACCAAAGCTTTAAATATTTAAAAAGATTTTTTTAAACTGTTTTAGTAATTGTAAATACTATTTAAAAGTTAAAAAACCCATGCAGTTTTAATTATTTGCCAAAATCCCCCAATGGTGCATTTGACAATCTCTCTTGGCATACTGATGTGCCATGGCAAACAGGTCAATAAATACTGATTTAGATAATGATTTTTTAATGTGTTTTACAAATTATACAACAAAGATTGTAGAAAATGCTCGTAAATACCAAATAAATAATTACAAGTAATTTGTAATAAAAAAGTAATAACAAAAGTAGTAAAAGTAGTAGTACTTAAATAAAAGAAGTTTGTTATATTCATAAACTAAAATTAAATGCGTAACAGCTAACTGTATTCCCCCCCTTAAATTATGAAATTCCTCTTTCCCCAAAACAGAATTCCTCCCTGGTTGAGAACCCCTGAGATATACAACGTTATTAATCCTGATACAGGATGCCATAGGCAAAATGGTGAAACCAGCAACTACAATCCTACCTCACTGAATTCATGTGGTGGCTACTGCATGAAAAGGCACAAATATTCTCAATAATGTTGAATGAAATTGGCAGTTTTATGTACCTTGTGTAATCTGGAGTTAATCTGGTAAAAATTATTTTGAATTTCTGTGTTTTTCTTTATTTTTTGCATTTATTTTGGATTTAATAAAATAGCCGTTCCTTCCATGAAGCTTTATGCATTGTTATGGTTGCCATCATCTAGTGAGATTTTGCACCAGCATTTATATTTGGCAACAAGTGATGTCCTATTAACAGAAAAATTCCAAAAACACCAATTAAAATTTATTTCCTTTAAATATATTTAAGTATCATATTTTAATAAATTTTCTATTTGCTAATAAGAAATACATACCAGAACAGTCTGTATACTGAAAAATCATCATTAACACAGCAGCAGTTGACATACTAGCATAACTGTCACTGTTTTGTTTTGGATCTTCTCCTGTAAGTAATGACATCGAAATTTTTAATAAAAACTATCATAATGTAATAGGAAAAAAATGGAGATATTAATATATTTTGAGTAGTAGGATATAATTTACAAACAACTTACTAAATGTAAAAGGGAGAAGGTGATTGCAAAGAACATCAATGATGTCTTTATGCAAAGAACATGGAAAGAGGGTCATTGTAGATGCTACAAGGTAAGGAAGCGTATCCATGAGTTCATGCTCCAAAAATGGTACTAAACATGCAAGAGTATGAAGTATGGTGTAACCAAGGGCTAAAAAGAAAGTTGGAATCAAATATTCAGTTAAATATATGAAGTAAAAGAAGTTATATAATAATTTTAACACTTTTTTTCCTATAACAAACAATTAAAAAAAATAGTGACAAAACAAATTTCTTTATTGAAGAGACCTAAATTTACATTAAAAATATACTTAAAATATAATGCAATATTTTTAAAAATTAGCATTAAAAAGTTTACAAGAATTTTTGCGCTATAAAAAATTTTAAAAAGAAAATTCATATAACTATTTCATTTCTCTTCTTATCCACAGAAATCCACTGCTGCAAACTTCTAAAACTAAGCTGTAAGCTTCAGCTATAAAGATTTATCTAAATAAAATTAAAACTTGAAGAATTTCAGTTTTTAAAGTTTTGGCATTTGTTTCTGCATTTCTTTTTAGAATGTAAAATGATATAAAGAGAAAAATTTTCAAATTTTTTTTTTTAAATTATATTATTATTCGGATAAAATTAAAAAACAGAAATATACACAGATATATATATATATATACAATCTATATGCATATCAATATACAATCTATATGTTACTATGAAATTTTGTAATAACCATCACATTTTATTCAAAATGCAAACAAAAAATTTTGTAACTAAATATTTAGTAAACCTACTTATAATATAAAACTATTTGAAAATATTAATAAAAAGTCTAGATAGAATGACTTCAGTGATTATATTACATCACACTGAACAATGCATTTTTAAAATATTGAATAAATATGAAAAGATTTTAAGTTTCATTGACTGGTAACATCATTTTCATCAAGAATATAATTTTACTGCAAACTAAAAACCATGCATTTCAAAAAGACTTTTTCTAGATTAGTTAATGAGAACAGTTCTTACACTACACAAGAGAAATTTTACATATTCAACATGAGAATGTAAAAGGTTTGTAAAATGCAATATTTACATATAATTTATTACTTAAATTTGTAAATTTCAAATTTATTGCATATTTTTACAATCTTTACTATAGGTCTTTAAAACATGATAGTTATTAAAAAATAATAAAATAAAACATTTTAAAGAATAAAGTAATGTATAGAATGTGATAACAAATTTTATAAACAAATTATACTATTCAGAGGATTTAAAACCTAGGGAATATAAGATTAATGGCTGAAGCAATTTCAGAAATAAAATGTCACAAAATTATCAAAAATTTAATATTACTTTTTTTTCCTTATTACAATTCAATATTACTTTTTTTTCCTTATTAAAATTCAATATCTTATATGCAAAATAAATTTTATATGGTAAACTAATCTTAAAAAATTCTGTATTTTAATATAATTATTAAATTATAAAGTAAAATATAATTATTGTTACCATGAGCCCCATGTTGGACCAGAGGCACAGCGTCAACTAGCTCAACAAGGGCATTATGCAGTGTTTTATAATCTAAGCTAGGGAAGAGAGAAGTGCGAGCAGCATCTTTTTCTGGGGACCGTAGCATATCCAAAGAAATACTCGGAACATCTTTCAGAACACTGATGAATAAGGAAATTTTAAGAGCAAAAATTATTATCAGCAATTTGAGGGAAGTTCTAAAATGCTAAAACAAGCAGACACACTAGAAAATAATAATAATAAATTTTATACTTGACAAACACATTAATTTTAAAACCAATTTTTAATATACAGTATAATCTTTAGTTGATGATGACAAATTTAATAACTCCTTTTAGTTAATAAATATACTGAAATCAGAATATAACTGCATTTAACAAGTTAATTTTTTTTTCTTCATTTCACATACCTAGGACTAATGAAAAAGCAAAATGAGCAAATATTTCACGTCTCTTTTTTTTTTTCCAATGATTATTTTAAGACAAATGCAAAAAATAAGCAAATTTTGATCATTCTGCAATTACAATATTCATCCATAAAATTTAACTCCATAAAATTTATGTATATCCATAAAATTTATGTACCTCAATAAAGTTTGAGAAAAATACTTTAAGGTGTTTGCTACGTCATCCCCAGAAGGTAAAGGAACGAGGTTATGCTTGATTCTTGCATTATAGTGCTGTAGGTTATGGATTTTAGCTGTAACTATTAAGAAAGAAATGAAAAATATAATAAAGCAATCAAGAAACAGCGAAAGTTAAATTTTTCTGAGAATATAATTAATAAGAAGTTGTTAGAAATAACAGACACAAGCAACATTCTTTTTAGAGCTTTTTGTAACTACTTATATGTTTGATAGCATGTGTTTAATTAGAAATATATTTAAAAATAATTTCAATTTTGTAATAACTTGTTTTTTAAAGTAGGTATAAAAGAAAATAAAACATTAATTGTGTGAAGAAATTGAGCAGGAACTTATTTTTGATAACTTGAAAATGAAAGCAGAAAAAGAAAGCTGCTCAAATATATTACATGGACAAACAATTTATACATAAAATTAAAGGGGGGGGGGGTACTTGACTAGCATAAATTTCAAGCAAAATAATAAAATTTGGTTTAAAGGACAAACTGACAGAGGTCCTATTCTGTCATGAGCAAAAAATTTCTGAAAAAATAATTTTATTCCTGAAGTAGAAGAGACAGTAACAGTTCACTCTCAAAATCAAAAGCTTTATTTAAAATTTACATCAATCTACATATAGTCTGCAATTAAAAAATATGTAATTCTCTAAGGAAAAAGTTAACATTAGACATGTATTGATATAGGTACAGTTACAAACTAAATAATAATAATAAACCTGAATTTTACCACTTTTGAAAGAAAATATTAAAAGCACAGTGTAGTAATTACTTTGCGATATATTACAAAGCTCAACATAACCATAATAATATTAATGCAACATGAATTTAATACAAATTACATTAAGTTACAAAATTTTATTACAATTATATGAAATCTCAATCTTTTGAAATTTTTAATAATTCATAAATCATTGCATTTATAAAGCATGAAAAATTAAAAATCACTAAAAAAAAAAAAAGGAAAATTCTAAAAAAAAAAAAAATTGGAAATATGTTAATCACACAGAATTATATTCAGATAGTTACACTGTTAAAATATTCGGTCTTATAATTTCAAAACTTAAATATAAAGTAAAATAACTTACAAGCAGCTGCTCTGGTCCCCATGATTAAGTTATTTCAGGAATTTTCTGGTGGAATAGAAAATTCATAATTTTACACAAAATGAATAGGAAAATTTCAGTAAGAAAATATTTTCTTTTGAACTATATATATTTTCTTCCCTAAATAAATAAGGAAAAAAAAATGCTTACAGAGCAGCTGCTATATTTTATACAGCAGGAAAACCATATGGAAAACTCAGCCATCTGTCCTCTCATCCATTAACTTCACACATCCATTATCTCCATCCGCAATGCAGCGCATCTTCTGCATCCTTAGCATCTCCGCGCTCCAGCTCCTCCGCATTATCTTCACTTTTGGCTTCAAAAGAACTGTTCATTATTAGTCATAGCAGCTCATATAAAATATTTTTGCGTTTTCAATTTATTACTTTTTTTATTAATGACTTATTTTTTGTTATATGCGTGTTAATGGGAAGAAGAGTTTTATTTAGTCTCTAAAATTTGCTGCAGAGCAATGAAATAAAAAACCTCGAATTTTAGTAAAACATTAAGTCTCAAATTCTAATATTCATTTAAAAGTGGTATCAACTAACGGGGATAACTTGATTTTTCTCTTCACATTCTCCAAGTATTTATCAAGGTATTAATTAATTTCGCTAAGAGTCTAGCTATTTATGTTAAAAAAAAAATCGTTTTGGGACTGGCAACAAGAGAACTGAAGTGAAACGATTTTACTGTTATTGCTTGAATGTTGTTTGTGTTTTATAGTGTGCGGAAGGTAAGATAATACATTATTGTTTGTGTTTAAATTGTTTCTATGTAAAAATGCAAAGATTATTAAAATTAGAGTTTCTATTTTATAGGCTTCATTTTATGTGAAAATTGTAATATGTTGTAGTTAATTTTGCGTCCTTCTGCATACCGAAACCGAATTTAATGTAATATTTTAGATCTACAGTGTATTTGTGTGCGTGTATTTTTATTGAAGTTGTTTTAAGTAAAAAAAAAACTAAATTGAAATTTTATAATTATTGAAATCAGCGCTTCTGTTTTACATGGCATCATTTTATAGGAAAATTATTATATGTTTTGTAGGTACTTTTATAAAACGAGTGAACATCTTCCAGAGCTACTTCAATGGATCCTGCATTATTAAGAGAACGTGAAGCATTTAAAAAACGTGCTCTCTCCAATCCTGTGGTTGAAAATAAGAAAAAAGATGCAGAACAGCCGAAAAAGAAGCCAAAAACCTCATCGCAACCCAAGCAGCCAAAAGGTTGTGAGATTAATTTTTCATGCTTTTTTAAATCTTGAATTGCCGGCTTTGTATATGCGAAAGGATTTTTGGAACTATCTGTTCCTATTATTGCCAAACTTCTAACACTGAAAATTTCTTTACAGTTATGTAAATATGTAATCTGCAGATATGTTTTTGAGGGTTTTAAATAGTAACGAGTTTAAGCCATGTTATGTACGAGCTCTTTGACAGTTTATGCATCCTTTTTTCCTTTTTTGGGGGGGGGTGAGCTAATATTTTTCTAATCTGTGATGCAATTTAACATTTTGTAATAGATTTGTATTAAATATGTGTTTGTCAGTTTGCACTTTTATACATTGTTTATACAGCTAAAAATAGCCAATAGTAAGTAACTCTCCATATGTGCAAAAATTCACAGAATTTTATCTGCCAAAGTAATTGTGCGAGTCTTTTTTTTTTTTTTGATTTCTTCTATATTCTCACATAATGTTAATTGTACTCTTAGTTGCAAAAAATATATAACATTTTTAAGAGAAAGAAATTACATATTTAAATATCAAATTTACCTCTGTATGCTTAAGTTTGCCAGAGCTATTTCTTAAAATTAGCATTTGAGGCAAATATTTTTTCATATAAACTCATCATGTAATTGTAAATTTAATTTGAATTTTATGTTAGCTGTGAATGAAGTAAAAGGAATAGTTTCCATAAAATTTGAATGCATGTATTAAGGTTTCTTTCAAATCACGTTACCTTTTTCTTATTTCCTTCTTTTTAAGAATTTTCACGGTGTTATTTACTTCTGCAGAGAATCTATTGGCCCTCCTACTGTATTATATAAGTGTAATATAATAGTGTATGTTGTAGTAATATTGATTCACTTAACAGTTATCTTCCTTTATACAACCCCAAAATTAATATCTAAATCTTATTAATCTATTAAAAATATATTTAAAAAAACTACTGTAGATAAAATTACTTTATTAAAAATTATAAATCTGTGGAAAAAAAACTATTGTAGTGTAGGGAGTTAATGCAAGCAAGGAGGTAGCATATTTAATTGATTTAACATTCTAGGCTATATGCAAATAATTTAATAATGTTTGTTGGTTCTTCCTTGGGAAAAAAAGGGTTAAAAAAAACTAAAAAAAAAAAAAAGAAGATGAGGATCAGTTTCTTCAATTCCTGTATGTTAGTTGTATGTAAGTTCTCAGATGGTTACACAGGAACTTCAATAAAAAGTTTCTGTGTAAGATAAACAGCCTTGTTGCCTGTCTTGACCATAGCTGACATTCCGAGCAAGTTGTCAAATTAGGTAGCGGAAAATCCACCTAACAGTTACTGGATTTCTTCACAGAGATAAAATGCTCTTGACATACCTGAAAACACAAGAGAAAAAGGTTTCTCTCTTTTTCACTAAAACTAACTCCCGTTCTAGAGCTGTGTTCACTATTTTTGCTCAAGATTTCCTGGAGGTGTCTGGATGACTTGCTGAATTCTCATTTCCCCCCAAAATTTTCAGAGTGTCTCTCAATTGGCAAAAACACCCTGATTGTTTGTGTATATAATGTTGACAGGCCTGAGAAGATTTCTACAGGAAATCCCCACCTGTAACTTGATACTTAATCTGGGGTGTCAGTGACAGGCGGTTGATGCATAACAGTGCAAACAAAGGATTTTTATGTTCCAGTTTTTCTTGGAATGAAACAATATTCTCCATCAGACCACCATATAAGGAAATAAAGACTTGAGAATGGTATGTGATGTTCAGCTTCCTCAAGGGTTACAGCCAAAAACATCATGGAAAAAACTCAGGGCGAAAACGTCGTCATACAAAATATCGTGGGAGAAAAGAAAGCAAAGAGAAAACATCATGGTCGAAAATAAAACGCTTAAAAACTTCGCAGTTTAAAAATATCGTCGTTGGAAATATCACAGTAGAAAATAAAGTACCTACAAAACATCACATGACGATAACATTGCATACATGCGCCTTTCAGGTTTTAAAAACTGTAAATGCATTATCGCATGATGATTGTAGATCTCAATAAGGAGAGCAGCCGAAAATGTTAATGACACTTTAAGAATAAACGAAAACAAAACAAGATATAATTTTCACTAGAACAGTAACAAAAGTGAACAAAAATAATTTGATAATTAACTAAACAATTTATATAGAGGTAAACTCATGCACTTATTTATCTTCCTTTTTTTAAACATTTTTAGACTGTATTTTTCATGAAAAATTATCTGTAAAACTTTATAAAAAAAGATTAATTTATTAATAACCTTTGTTTGCTAATTAACTATGTAAACTCAAAATTCTATTATGTGCTATAAAGCTGCATTACTTTGCTACTCATTTTCAATTTTTCAAGTTTCCTTCTTAATTTTTCAGCAGAAATTTGTTAGTTGATTCAGAGGTATGAAATATAGAAGTAAAAATAACCCTCTTTTCTTCTTGTGTTCCTAGAATATTATTCTAAAATGTACTTACAACTTTTAAAACCTGAAAAACGCACATATGCGACGTTATCGTCATGCGATGATTTGTAGGAACTTTATTTTTTACCACGATATTTTCGATGACGATGTTTTTAAACTGCAAAGTTTTTTAACCGCTTTATTTTCAACCACGATGTTTTCTCCTTGTGTTGTTTTCTCCGCACACTTTTTCGAGAATTGCTAAGTAGTCATTAGAAAATAACATTTTCAAAAATTTTGGGTGGTTGTTAGAAAGTAACTGAAGACATTTCAGTAGTCTGTTTTTGAATGTTTATTCTGATGTCATATTAAAAAAAGGACTGAACACTGAAATAAAATATGTATTGATGCTAGGGGAAGGAAGATTAGATTTACCTTAATGATTATCAGATATTATTACCTGTATGGAAACATAATAAAATACGCAATAAGCAAAAATTTTAAGCACAGAGGAAGGTAGGATTTTAATTAAAGTTACGATTTATAATCTTTGTTCAGTTTAGTTCAAAGAAATAGCTTAAAATATGCTAATTATAATGAAGGGTCTTAAAAAAATATAACCTTATCAAATTTTATCTGATTCAGTTATAGTGAAAGTTTTATTTTAGTTCACTTGAGGATCTCTATCAAAGTAGCTAAAACTGTAGAGAAGTAATTATAATCTGAATTCAGTTCTCTGTGGCAACATAAGCTGGCTGTGTGCATATTTTCATGTTTTATTGTTACATAATGTAAATATTGTTACATGTGTACCGGTTTGTAATGGATTGAATGTACCAGCCATTAAAAAGTTAATCAAATTTATTCTTTTCACATGAAATAAAAAAAAATACTGAAATATTTCCTCAGAGATATTCGTACAATAACACAATCTTGTATGTACCCTAATGGTCATTATAAGTGAAACAATAAAGAAATACAAGAACTATTGGATGTCAAGAACTAATACAAGAACATGCTAAAATCACATTTAAATGTGAGTAAAATAAGAGTTTTTGCAGGTAAGCTAGCTATCTTCTTTATCAGCTGAAATTGGAATGAATGACTTGATCAAGTTCCCCATCTTTTAATGTTGTTTCCTAACATGGTTGCTGTATTTCTCAGAATTGATGTCCAAATGAATGTGCGGTAGGGTGAAGCAAAAAAATAAAAGTTGTATGACTGAAACACTCTGTTCATCAAAAGTTGTATATTGACTAATATGTTACTTGTTAATTTTTTAAAAATATTTCTACTTCATCTTTATTTCCAATAAAAGCCTTAAAGTTTTAAAATATATTCATTCTATTTTGTTTATTTTTTTCCCCTAAAATTTTTGAAAATTCTCAGATGAAAATGAACTACTCAGAACTACTGTGTATTGACCAATATTTCAATCATGATTTTTTTTTTTTTTAATGTTTCTGCTTTATTTCCATTCCCTACAAGAGCCTTGAAATTTCCAATTTTTATATTAATTTTCTGTATTATAACAAAGTATATGAGTATCATATTTTTCACAGTAGCACTGTAGACTTGCAGCAGCAAGATGGTAATGCATTATGCTAAGTATTGTAAACATTCCCCTTGCATTCAAAGAAATTACTATTTACTTAAAAAATGAATCATAACATTTTAATTTTCACACCATAAAATATATATGATTAAATTTTATTTCAAAATTGCAGCTGGTTTGTAGGGATCAAGCTGGCAAATCTACTGATAGATCACCTCAGCATGCATATGGATTACATCATCCAGTTTTCTGTTATATGGGAAGAAGGCATCAGCTGTTATGCACAGCTAAATAGCTCAATTTAATTTAATGTCTGCCGTCCTGCACAATGCACAACAATTGAATCAGCATAATATAAGTAGAGACAAAGGGAAATGCCACATCACTTAGTAGTCCACGAGACCTTAGTTATAATATACTACCAAAGTGAGATGTATTAAAGTGTTAGAATTAGGTTCGGCTTCAAAAAATAACTCAAATCAATCAAAGCAGTATCAGATGAATGATGAAAATGTTGGTATATCCCAACTTATAAGGATTGGACACGGCGGAACTGCAGTGAATACAGGAAGTTTAAGAGGTATCATTTGTGTACTAGAGAAAGAGTTTGCAGTGCCTGTTTTACTCTAATGAGCTATCATTTAGGCACACGATGAATCATCTGGACAGACTAATAAGTGAGTCCTCTTGCGTTTTATGGAGCAATTGGCAAAGCTTGGTGAACTGTGAACACCTTTCAGTAGTTGATTTTCAACCATTTGAGGGAAATTTTCCAGCTAGCCTTGGATGTTGTAAATCTATCTTAGTACAGATAAAAAAAAATTCTATCAAATGTAAGCCAATCTGTTTCTTCAGATAAATGCTTAGTGAATCTGGAGACTGGAAGAATAATGCAAGATGACTCTGTATGGCCAATAGAGTCCTTTGAGTTTACATAATCCATCTACCATCTGGAAAGAGATGGCTCCTTTTATCATGAAAGCATATGCTCCAGTGTGTTTTTACATTAGATGCAAGCCAACCATTAAGGATGTTTCCTCAACCTACAGTGCACTTTATTGTTCTCTCAGCACCTCAGTGATAATCTGAAGATCATTATGGATGACTACATTCAGTGACACTGCATAAGCTATGTTTGCAGATGAAAAGAAACACATTTGACATTTAGATGTGTGAATAGTTTTTTTGCGAGGTTATGGTCAAAGAAGCCACGGTCAAGATTAAGCAGTCATCGTCAATGCACAGCTGTACATTGATCTCATCGACTATCAGCATTGTTAAATTACAGAGCCACCTCTTTATCCCTTTTATAGAGCAAAGATTTGAAGGGTGTATCAAAGAAGACTCCCCAGTTCCACACTTTCTACATCCCGGGCTATACCCTAATGGTTGAGAGGTATGTTACAGTTGTAACAGAGATTTCTAGACAAGTATGCGAGGCTAGAGCTGGAGGTGGATCCTAGCAAAAATTTGGACAGGTTAATCTGGCTCACTTTCAAATTAAGTTCAGACTCGGGCCTGCAAATAAAAAAATTAAGGACCCAGTGCCCAGTGGTAGGGTGGTTTGGATGGATACGGTAGAACTAATTATACAACCATCTCCTTGTAGAAACTTCTAGGTGGTCCATTGAACCAGCAGAGAGTTGTTTTTTTATAAAGTAGTAAGCCCTACAACAGCGTTGTTAATTTAAAAATGGAAAATTCTCAATCGCACTGTAAAATTACAAAATTTCAAGGTCAGCGATAAAGATGAAGTAGATAATTTTGAAAAAAAATTACAAGTGATATTTTAGTCAATATAAAAACTTTTGAGGGGTTAGTTTCATCAAAGAATTTTTGAAAATTTCATGGTTTTACCATACTGTTAGGAAATTTCAAGGTTCTTGAGGAAAATGAAAATGGAGCAGAAAATTTTTGAAAAATTCATGAGTGATATATTAGGTAATGCATAACTGTTGAGGGGCAGTGCGTTTCAATTTTACAATTTTTTTTTTTTTTTTTTTTTGAGTCTGTCCTAATGTGCAATGGTGAACTCTGGTGGTCTTGCATGAGCCCTTTTTTAAATTTAGCTCTAATTTGCAA
Source organism: Stegodyphus mimosarum (assembly GCA_000611955.2). Taxonomy (NCBI): domain Eukaryota; kingdom Metazoa; phylum Arthropoda; class Arachnida; order Araneae; family Eresidae; genus Stegodyphus; species Stegodyphus mimosarum. The sequence goes on along the minus strand of KK117417.1, from coordinate 104,325 downwards.
GCAGTTTGTTCTTTTATTTAGAACTAGAAGATGACATTGAGCATACCTGTACCATTAATCATTTTAATTCATGGAGATTTTGCAAAAGCTATTTAAATGCATTTTGTTCTAATGGAGCATAAGTAGTTGTATGTTGGGTAGAAAATCGGGAGTTGTAGTAAAATGTCTGCAAAAGTTTTCTAACATTCTAATTCTAATTTTAAGTGTAGTTCATTGTTAAAAATTAGCATTGAAAATTAAATATAGAAGCATTAAAGGAGGAAACCATTTTGAAATATTTCTGATAAATTATGTTGTTTTCATCACCACTTAATTCCCCTCAAAGTGGAAAGAATTAAATGAGACTGATGAATATTTAAGTGTCAAAATTGAGACAGTGATGGGTAGCATGCAGTTTGTGAATGACTCTGTTGTGTGAAGCAGTTATCTAGGTTTTAGTGAGCATTTTGCATCAAATGATAAATATAGTGGTTTTTTTATTTAACCAAATATGTGCTATTTTAGTTGATGCACTGGTTGGCAGAGAGTGTAAATATGTTTTATACATTGGGTAATCCTTATTGATAATTTTTAGTCCCGAAGGACTATTACTTTCGTTTGGGCGTTTTGCGTTGTTTCACAAAAAACGGCGTATCACTTTTCAATTTAGTCCTTATGTTTCTTTGTTGGTTTTTTTTTTAATTTTTTTTTTTAATTTTTTTTATATATATATATATATATTTTTTTTTTTTTGACGTAGCTTCAAAAATCGTCTGCTTTGCACGGGAAAATAAAAAGGAATTTTAATTACAATTCTAAATAAATAGCCAAATAAATGTGAAATTCGTAGCAATATTCTCTAAAACTTTAACGAATTTTTCATTAACAAACTCAAAGATTTCAAAGCCAGCAATACCAACGTTGTACAGAAAAACATTTTTATCTCCAGCGCGTGAGAGTGTGTACCGAAATTTCTAAAGATATGCTCAATTTAAAATTAGTTTGCGTAATTGTAAATTGCTCTTGAAATCAATTTTATCGTTTAAGTGCGAAGAACATGGTATTTAATAAATAAAGGTAACACACAAAATGTTAAATAAACGCCCCTTTGTACGTAATTAAAATCTGAAACCTTTCAGATTTTTTTGTTTTTCTAGATGTTGAACTGATATACTGAATTTCTGTGTTTGTATCTTTATTGCTGATAGGAAAATATAAGTACCTTGATGTATCTGTTGTGATGGCATCTGATTTCTCCACTCTTATCAATTTCTGAATGGATAAAATTTGTGTAATAGCAAGTTTGTAATGAAATCTTTTGAAGATGTGTTTGTTTAATGTTTTGGGTGATGAGATAGTAGAGGAATGCTTTACTGAATTTACGGTATTTTTTTATTATCCACGTCCTTTTTAAAAAGTCGCCAACCTTTGGTGACTAAATTTTCACCAAGCTAATATGCAAATGTCATAGCCATTTGAAAAATGGGGACACACAAAGAATTTCATAAAAAAAGCAATGAATCAATAAAATTTAAAAAAAAGGAACATCTGTAATTAAAACATTTATCCTTTTTGCAAAATCCTTAGGGTTTAACCCCTCTTATTCTTCCTGTGAACAGAGTCATCTGTTTTTGCTTAAAAAAAACATCAGAAAAGTGCACAGATTGGCCACTGCACATGCTATTGTTCTCCCTATGTATTCAGTGATATGTTTTTCCTTGAAAAAAAATCAAACAGTTGCACAAATTTGGCAATCTGTAGAGAGTTTGAGCTATAAAATTTGGTCATTCATAAGTACCACCTCATGGAATATGAATTTTTGCATTTTCTACTGTACAAAATGCCATATTTCTGAAGAAATACAATGCTGTTTTTCATCATCCAGCAAACCTCACACTCCCATTAAGTTCCTTACAAGAAAAATATCCTCAGTGCCAAAACAAACACTAATCGGGAAAATGACTATCGAATTTGAAGGAGAACAATCCATGCTTGTCTCCTATGCATTTTCATACCTGAATTACCACATTAGGTATTTTGGTGACTTCATAGGCTACCTATTTTGACAACTTAGTTCATTGCCTCTTGATCCTTTTCAGAGGACTGCAGATAATCAGAAAAAAAAAAAACTACGTTATTTAATTTTTGGATTGCAACTTTAATTCAGAAATAATTGTGAAAGTTTGTCTATTGATTTTCTTAATAAGTTTTTCAACAATCTCAGGAGGAGAGTATCTATTGTTTATTGCAGTGCATAGGATATATTTGTTTTCATAAAGTTCAGATGTAGAAGATAATTCTTTAACTGGTTTTAAGTAAAAATGAAAAGCAGCAGTATTATGAGAATAAAATTATGATATGGGATCTTTAGGAAGAAACTGCTATATTTTCCCTTCAAAAATGCATTTAGTTCTTTTTAGCTTGAATTTAATGCCTTTATAACAGTGAAAATAGCTGTTATCAAATTCATATACTTCTATGTATGTGTTAAATTTTTTAGTGATATATGCAATTATGAATAAATTTAAAGATGACATTGTTTATTTTTTAATTTCAGATTTTAATTATAAAACATATGGTGGAAGTTCACAATATAATTTTGGTATTTTGGCTAAAATTGTGAAACATATGAAGGTATGTAGTTTCATCTGGAGATATTTTAATTTTTTGTTGTATTTGATTACAGTTTTTAAACTGATGAATAATAAAAGAGTCATATTTAGAGTCATTTACTTTTACAGCAAAGGCATCTGAATGGGGACACATATCCTTTAAGCCTTGAAGAAATTCTTGACGAAACAAATCAGTTAGATATTGGAAGTCGTCAACGTACGTGGTTGGTAAATGAGGTTAGTACTGCATTGTGTTTTATACTGTAAGAAAGTCATGGATTATTAAAATTATTACATTTGACTGATTAATTTTATTAGAATTAATTTCATGCTAATCAAAGTATATCTTTAAAAATAGCCAAACAAAAGAATCCTTTATTTTTTAAATTAGATTTGCTCAAAACATTCCACATTCACTTAAATCTTGCAGCTTTAGCTAATGATATTACTTGTGATTGCTTTAGTTTTCCCTAGTACTTTTAAAAGCCTTAGTTTGAGTTTTTGTTCCTTTGATTTCCTGTTCTTTTAGTATCCCCTTTTTACTTACTTATTTACTTATTTCTTTACTTACTTATTTAATTTTCCTTATTAAATGGCGTATATTTTTGTATTTAAATGATATGGCATGGAATATTTTTGCTTCTTGAAAAACTGGTGTTTGTCCTTTTGATATTAATAAATACTCCCCAATTAACTGGCATTAATTTAAAATTGATTTTTGCTTAGCTTTAGATTTTATATTAATGTGTGTGTCATATGCATTACTGAAAATGTTTTATTAGCTTTTTAATTTAGTAATTATCCCAATAATGTATCACTCTTTTTCATTCTTGTATAAATGTATGAGAAATATTAAGTGAAAGTTTTTTTAATCATGTCTTCTATAATGATTTTATAGAGTCTCTTGTATTTTTTCATAATTGTGTAATAAATGTTCAGTTTTTGTTCTCAAATTTTTAATACTTTTATTTTTTTATATATATATGGTTAATTACAGGCACTTGCAAATAATCCCAAACTTCAGATTAATGCTGAGGGTAAATATTTATTTAAACCTCCATATAATATAAAAGATAGAAAGGGTCTTTTAAAATTGCTTGACAAGCATGACCAGCGAGGTCTTGGAGGCATAGCTTTAGATGATGTTCAGGAGTCTATACCCAATGTTGAAAAAGCTTTAAAGGTAACATCATTATTTTATCAATTACTGTGTTTTGTACCTATGCATTGTTTGTAATTTAAGAGATTTTATTTTTATATTTAATAGTCTTCAGAATTTTAATGACTTAATTTATTAATGAGGAAAAGTTGAAAAATCAGTGTTTGAAATTGTTTTTTATTTTTATGTGATTTGAATAATAGTGCATAGTTAATATGAACTTATTTGATATATATTGTTTAATATGATATTTTTAAGTGTATAATCAGGCCTAATTAGTAAGTCATCTGGATAGCATTTGGATCTTTACTTACTAGATTAGATTTTTCTTTGGTTCCAACTAATTTATGTTTCATTTCCATATAATGCACAGTAATATTTGTTATTTTTGAAATAGCCACTCTGGCTATCTCAAAAATAACAAATTCACATTCCAGTTCATTGTGTGAGCAACATTTTTAACATACCAGAAGGAAAACAAGTTTCTTTTTCATTCAAAATATATCTCTGTTATATTAATACCTCCTCTAAAAAGTTGCCAAATCAATTAGCATCTGTAAATCAGAAGAGAAACAAAGGTGAGTTATTTCCTATGGAAGTAGATGAACATGCATTTTTCCCACTGTAGGTTCCTTTCTTAATTTCATTTCTTGATGCTCAAGTGTGGGGGAGGATTGTTTTCGAATTTTACCAGACTGTCATCTGATTTCCTGAAAGAGAGGTAACATGCTATTGCTTGAAGAGGAAAACATTCTTTTGAAATAGAGTCCTGGTTACTTAGTATTCCAAGAATGTTCCCATGGCTGATGGTGCTTTAAACAGTAAACTGTTTCATTCTTTCTTCATTTCTCAAATAACAGTTACAAAATTTAGAGCAACAGTTTCTTCTAGCAAATCTTACAGAAGAGATGTGGCAAATAAGCTTGCTGTGTAAAAGTGGTAATAAAAATTATTTGTTGACATTGATTGAAAAAATTAAGTTTATTGAGGAACAAAGGGAAAATATCTGATGTGGATACCACATGACTTCTTTGTGCGGCTTATTAAATCATATACATTTTTTGCTGCATTTCATTTAAACTTATTTCTATAAATTTCATCAGAGATATATTTATCATTCAATTAATTCAGTTTCAAAACTGTACCAGCTGTTCTTTTTTTTCCCTCTTTTTTTATTTTTTCCTTTTTTTTTTATATATATATATATGCTGCTGAAAGCATGAGATAAGATTCTGTGTGGGTGAAATAAAAGAGAGAGCTGTCAGTTCGACAGTAGCATTCAGTGCATTTTCAAGTTTTTTCTATCACTGGCGAATTAGAGTTGCGTGCAGCTCAAATGTTTTATGAACGTAAAAAAGCTACCTGGTTGACCCTGCCAGTAGTCATATGTTTGTCTCAAAGATTAAGTGATGCATATCTAAGTACTTGCTGTATTAAGATTAAACTGCAAATGGCTCATTAAGTCAGCTATGGTTCTTTGGATCATACCTAACTACTTGGATAATTGTGGCAATTCTAGAGCTAATACATGCAGCAAAGTTCCAACCCTCTGGAGATGAGCGCTTTTATTAGACCAAAACCAACCAAACCTCGTGTCCATAGTATGTGATGACTCTGTATAACTTGCAGGAGCTCATCCCGGCAATATATTTTTCAAGTGTCTGCCTAATCAACTGTCAGTGGTAGGTTGTGTGCCTACCATGGTCCTGATGGGGAATCAAGGTTCAATTCTGGAGAAGGAGCCTGAAGATTTGCCTGGCCTTTAATATAAAGCACAGCTAATTATTAAAACTTTAAAAAAAATTAAAATTCTTCAGAATAATTTTTTAAACCTTTGTGCTGAAAATGCATCAGGATTGATGTTGCAAGCATTTAAAAAAAAGGGGGGGGGATTCAGATCTGAAAATTATGAGGTACATCTGTCACCTCTTAAGTTAAGTAGTTGAAAAAGGATCTAGTGGGAATGTACCAATAAGTGTAAATGAACACATTGTTGATATTTATTATTATCTTGTAAAGATTTCTGAAAGGAAGGAAAGTTGAAACAGTTCCAATAGATGCATAATACGAATAATAATACGATGCAATAAGAAAGAAATCTGAAACATGTATGAACACACTGGTTATCGTTATAGAAACTTTTATCTAAATTCCTCAACCAATGAAACCCATTTCTTATATTTTTTAGGAAGAAGTAAATGATTCTTGAGTTAAGATAAAAGGTTGTATTAAAAGATATAAAATACCTTAAGTAAATGTAGATATAGTTATTACTTCCATAATTAAAAATAGGTGTAAGAAAAATTAAATACTTTCTGCATCTGCGAGACTTTAATTGGTAATTCTCAAAATAATACTACAAAATATAAGCGTAAAGCTCTCACAAAACAAAGTTCTTCCAAAGTAAAAAAAATCACTTGACAAGGGACATATTTTCCGATTATTGCAAGTTTATCTTGTGAAGAATGGATATTTATGTTCTGTCTTTGAACCTTAACAAAGCTTTTGTTTTTTTGTATGCTCCATTTTGCCTTTATTCAATGCTCTTAACCCAATTCTACAGTGCAGTTTCCATTAATTCATGTTTTGCTATCAATGATTAGTGATTTTGTTAAAGTATTAATTAATGGTTAGAGTAGAATATTAAAAGGTACAAGTTATAAAGCTGGTTTTTTACATGTAAGTGCTTTTGTATTATTTGCATTTAAAAAACAGTAACTGAACTTTCAGATTTTAATTAGTTGCTATTTAAAATTAATTCATTATTAAAAAATATTTTTTTTGTATATATTTTTATTGTTTAAAAAAATCTTTTTGTCATTGAGAAAATTCTTTTGAGTTCTAAAAAAATTCTCCTGGTTTTTGAGTGTCTTAGGTTGACAAGTATCATTAAAAGCATTAAAGCTTAACTAGAACATAAGAACAAGATCACCTTTAAAGCAAAAATTACAATTCAATCACCTTTAAAGCAAAAAATGGACAATCTACTCATACTGAACTCGCCAAGCCTGATAACAGAGTCGGTATATATATATATATATATATATCGACTCTGTTATCTGTTACCGGTACTTCGGATATATTATATATACATTTATGGTGCAGCCGATTGCAACTAAAAAGAGAGGTGCACAACTACGTGTTATAGCAGTCCGATATACAAAATTTCAATGTACAGATTTCATGAAAAAGTCTCTTCTTCTGAATCCATTTTGGAAGAAAAGTCCTTTATTCTGCCTGTACATATAGGTATCACATAAAAACATTGTTCAAATGGATTCAAGAGTGATCAGAATGGATATTTTCATTGAAATATGATTCCCAAAATGAAACAAAAAAAATTTACCATTCGTATGACTTGGTTTGGATTTGTTATATCATTTGGTGAAAAATATTGCCTAACTTGGCAATTCTGATAAGTCTTGTGATAAATAAAAGCTTTTTACTTCCTTGTACAAAGTAAGGAAATTTTGTAATCATGAAAAATTTTTGATAGCCTAGTTCAGTGGAAATACCTATTTTGGTCGTTCCTTAATCCATTTGGATTTTTTTTTTCCCCATGATATCTGTATGTGTGGACAGAATAAAGACCTTTTTTTTTTCCCCAAAGGGATTTTTCTGTGACGCCTGTATGTATGCATGTATTTAGCATAACGCTAAAATGATTAACCGTACATTGAAATTTTGTATATGGTACTGCTATAACATCTGCTTGTGCACTTCCCATTTTTATTGCAATTGGCAGTACCAAACATATATATATCCACCCCCATACCCAGCCTTAAAGTCTTTATCTTACACAATTATTGGTCATAGTCACATACTTCCAATTGCAAAAGTGTTTTAAATTATGAAAATATTCATGTTTTGGCAATGTCAAATTTTTATAAAATAATTAATTTTTGACAAATAATGAAATCTGACTTTTAATGTAATCTCCTGGCTCCTATGCTTACATTTGCAGAAAGTTTTATACTCATTATGAAAAATTAAAATAATAAGAAATTCGACTCCTATATGACAAAAGTTGCCGGGGATATTTAATTTTAAAATTTGCAGTTTTTTATGCTATTTTCAGCTTGCCTTGAAGGTTAGAATAATTCAAGGAAATAAGTTTAAATGAGGTGCACCAAAAATGCATATAATTTAATAAGCATCATATGGTAGCCACATCATTTTTTTAATACTTTCCAGATTTTCATGGATATAAAATTATAAGAAACTTACAGAACTGAATGGAATTAGCTAAACATTTAATTTAAAATAATGAATTGGGCATTAATTTAATATATTTTGTGTCAAAATCATGCTGTAAGGGTAGTTTAATAACCAATTATGCAATATAAATTTCCTTTTAAGTCCTTCTGAAGATGCATTGCTCATCTTGCTTCTGAAAATCTCCTAGTTTTTCATATTTCAAAATCGACAGCTTTAATATATAGCTATTCCTAGCCATTATGCTGGTTCCGTGAATGTAGAAAATGATCTTTTGTTTTGCTTTTTGCTTCTCAAGTTTCCAAGTTTGGTTTTTTATGATGTTTCTCTAAAACTTTGTCAAAGACAGCATGTATTTGTGACTCCACAATGGGAACAAGTGATGTAAAATTAACTGTCATTTAAATGTATATGTAATTACTGCTTGATAATGTTTTTTTCACCTGTCAACTGTCTATCATGCTTTAATAAACCATATGTAATTATAATAAGCAAAGATGTATATATTTTATATAAGTTTATATAGTGTGAGGCATATATCACTATTCTTATATTTTTTAGGAAGAAGTAAATGATTCTTGATTAAGATAAAAGGTTAAGACTTGATTAAGACAAAATTAATTTATGTATTAATTAACTATAATTAATACCGATAATATATTATAGGGGGGATTTTTTTTATACATTTTTACTTTCATTTAATTTTTGACACTGTGTTTTCTTTTAAAAACAGGTTTTAGGTGATAACGTTATTCAAATTACCCAGCCAACTAGCAAGAAAAAGGTTTTATTTTACAATGACAAATCTATGGAGTTCAAAGTTGATGAAGGCAAGTGTTATAAGATTAATTAGTAATCTTTCTTTGCTCACGTATTTTTAATAGCTTAGTATGAATCAGTTCTGTGCAAAAGTAAAACTGTAACTTTATGATTGCTATTATTATTATAAACAAATTATGAAACATTTCCCACTGAAGGCTAAATGAGCAAAATTTTGGAACTTGTGTTCAGTGGAAAGGTCACCTTGTTATAGACGAATTTTCTCCCATACATACCATAAACAGATTATCAGTAGGTTTCTCATATCAGTAGGTTTACATAATTTAAGAGTATTTTATTTATTCAGAAATTGACTTTTATGTACACTTAATTGTTGCCAAAATTGAGGCATTGACCATTGGATACAATGAATTTTGTAGAATATAAGTTTCCTTATCTCACTGGATTTTGTAAAAGGATTAGGTAAAGTAACATGTCTGCAGGAATCTCCCGTACAGTTCGTGATATGTTATCCTTCAACGCAGCCAGGTCCTGGACCACTCCTTGATAGACCTTGGACTTAAGGTAACCTCATAGCCAGAAGTCGCATGGGGTAAGATCAGGCAACCGAATTGGCCATGCAGTACACCATGCACAGTCATTTTTTTTAAAGTTGCCATAGTGTTTTTTAATTTTCACCAGATTAATTTTAAATGCCACCTAAGTGCTTGCAGTGATTGTTCTAACAAGTTGCAATGCAATTAAATTACTTAACTATTATAGATATAAAAACTCCCAAATTCTATGATATTATTTGAAGTAGTGAAGAAATGTCAATACTAGTCTTCCTATTCGTTATATTTTTACATTTTCAAATTATTTATTATTATATCATTTAGGTTAATTAGTCATTTAAATACCTATTTTATGCATTAGTGGAAACTGTTTTAAATCATCTTAATTATTACACATGTGTATTTGTGTAATTTCTAATACATAATTTAAGATTATTCAAATGCTATTTAAGTAAGGTAGATTATCAAGTAGCTTAAAATTGCAGAAATAGTTCACAAGTTAATCCAGTTCAGCAGCTACTAATTTAGATGAATTATAGGAATGCTGTAATCAACCATTTAGAATAGACCAGGTCTCAATCAAAAATCTTCATAAAATTAACATCCCTCATAGCATCATCTCAAGAATATGTAAGCAGTTTTGTAATATGAGACAGATTGGTTATAATAAAGAATAGGGTATCAAAGGGTTGCAAGTTTGTAGCAAAGATAAACTAGTTTTTTAACCTCTTTTAACATTTCTTTATGACACCAAGCCACGTTGTTACAAGACGTACTCATTTGGAATTTATTGGCATGTTAAATTTTCAAGCATGAAGTCAGATGTATGAACTAATACTATGATTTCAAAAATAATGAAACGAAAGCTTTGCACTCTTAAGTCCTAAATTCTCTGAGAAAAAAGTTTCTGTGATTTTTTTTTATCAGTCTCATTTTCTTTCTTTCTTTTTTTAACTTTTTTTATAAAAGGTAAAGGAAATGCTGTAATTGTGAAAAACTTTGGTTATCAGATGTCAATAAAAATATCCATCTTGACTGTTAACACTATTTCATGACACTTATTCCCGAATCCATTTCTACTATTAACACTGTTTATTTCATGATGTCTGTCTGTATATGCATATGTATCATGCATAACTAAAAGATGATTAGCTGTAGAATGTTAAAATTTTTTGTATTGGACTGCTATAACATCCAGTTGTGCATTTCCTTTTTTATTGTAATTAGCAGTACAAAATTATATATATTTTGTTATATAATTATTATATATTATATAACAAAGTTATATAAAGTTATTGTAGTTAGCATTACAAAATATATATAATTTTGTAATGCTAATGAACATATATATATATATATTATATATATAGCCGATATATATCCCCTTATCCGGCTTAAAAGTCCTTACTAGGCATTTATTTTTGCAATCATTGGTCATATCATATCCTTTCAGAAGTGTTTTAAATGACAAAAATATTTATGCTTTGGCAGTGTCGGCCAAAAAGTAGTTTGGACAAATAAAATCCAACTTTTAATGTGGTCTCCCAGTTTCTATTCTTATATTCAGGTAAGTTTTATACTCATAATGAAAAATTTAAATATGAGAAGATAACTATCCATACAAATCCATACCCAAAAATTAATCAGGATATTTAATTTCAAAATTGCAATTTTTGAGTCATTTTCAACTTGCTTCGAGGGATCAGTTAATTAAGTTAGAATAATTCAAGGAAATATGTTTAAATGAATCGCAGCAAAAAATTTGTATAATTTAATAGATCATTCAAGGAAATCATGTGGTGTCTGCATCAGATTTTTTTTTTTTAAGTTGTTAAATTTTGATTTCATTTATAATTTTTTAAGAAATAGAGTAATGATTTATTGAAAAATGTAAGTAAAATTTATCTATTTATATTATTATTTTACTGCAGAATTGAAGATGCCCAATACTTTTTGGTGCCTCTCTTTCCCAGTTTTTGTTAATAATAACTGTGTCTGATTTGAATGTGATAAATAATGCATAATAGTTACATTTACTGATAAATATGAATAATTACCATTGAAGTTTGGTCAGTGTGATCATTTAAGCATAATAGATTGCAAGCCAATACTTTAATTTAATTTTAATGTTGTGTGATATGAAGTGCATGAAATTACATATATTAACAGCTTTATTAGCAATGAAACTTGATCAGTATAAATAAAAGTCTTATAACAATGATTGCTGTAATTTAGAAGATACGTTCATAATTTATTGCATCAAAAAAGTTACATTACACAAACATTTTAAAGTACGAAAAGTTTCAAAAAAAATTGACAAATTTTTTATTTTGGCAGGAAGGACTTCAATGGCATTTAAAGTGGTTTTAAGTGCAGTTATTTGAGTTATAGTTGCTTTTACTACTGCAAAACTGAAAGCTCTAACCACTTAAATTAGAATTCTAATGAGCACTTTCTCTTAAAAGCGTTGTCATTGTAGAGTTGGTTTAAAATTTCATCTTTTGTACATAGTTTAAATAATTTTGCATTATCCTTAGAAACTGTAACAGATATCTGTGTGTAACAGCTATTCTGGCTCAGCCTTATCCCTATCTATCTGTGGTATTCATATTCAACCTGTTTCTCCTACATTTGCTATTGGAAATTTTAACATCGAAACTTCTAACATTTTTTCCCTTTGCTTATTTGATTTTTTAGCTGAGCATCAAGCTTTTTGAATATTTTCTGAAACTCCACTGAGTGCTGAAAATCCTGTTTATTTCACAATTTTCAATTCCAACATCAGGGAACTTTTTTGCTTTTCTTTTCCATCTTTCTATTAAAGTCTTTTATTTCATAATTATATTGTTCATATTCTGTTTGCCCAACACTGTTATTTCTGTTTTAGGTTGGACTTGAAGCAATTATTACTTACAAGTCTTCACTTGAATTACTCAGTTCCACTTCTATACTGTCATCATTCATTCCATCTATATGTTCATTTTTGGTTGAGATAACTGCCTCAAGTTGGACATCATTATTAGACTGATTTCTTAATACAGCAAGATCATCTTCTCTTGAGATTCTTGAAAAAATATCAACTGGCAAGTAGATTCTTAAACAACTGTAGTAGCTTCATTTAAAGCTTCATATAGACTCTAGTCTATTCCAACATGATATGCTCTATTTTTCATAATTGAATAAATTTTATTCTTTCTTATCACTTGTGTTGTATTTTTTCAAGACAAGTGAATAACATCTTTCCAATATTGTGGTTTGCTCTTTCATCTCAGGCTTGTGACTGACTATGTTTTACCGTAATGTGAACAATTTTCAGTTCATAACACATTCCACAAACTTCTTAAAAAATGTTACTAGCAAATTTTAGACCATTGTCATGTTGCAAAATGCATGGTGTTCCAAATATTTTTAATATTTCCAGTAGATGATAAGCCGTTTCCTCAGCTCCTTTTGCTTGTAGTGCTCTTAACTGAATATATTTCATTACATAGTTTTGATAAACCATTATAAAACCTCTATCTGCTCATGATTGCATGTTAAGATCAATATCACACCTTTAATTTAATTTACTACTTTTAATTGGCTTAATAAGACCTTTGTATGGAATGCTTTCTTTTGACAAGGCTCATGAATATTTTTATATATCATTACAGTTTCATCTGTAATTTTCTTATACTTTGGCTTAACCTTTTTCATAATTCTGTTTTTTTTTTTTTTCTCCCCATGGCTAATTACAATATGAATCTCATGAATTATTTGAAATTTCTCATCCATAAAAGTGTAATAAAATTGGATAATTTTTATTTTTAATTGAAACGATAAGTTTTTCAACTCTACCTATTCTTACAATATCATAACTTGATAGTAGTTTCTAATCTTCTGGTGATCTGATAGACATCTTGTTGCTTTAACTTTTGCGGGGGAAAAAAGTAATTGTACTTTTTTTTTTTTGTAAATAGCTGATGATTTGTTTCCTTTCTTTTCAGTCTGACTACATCCAAATTATCATCAAAGTGTGACTCCATGCTTGTAAAATCATCAGCCATTGTGCTTAAAACTACAATAAAGTTTTTGAAAATTTTCATACATGTCCATGCTACCAGTAGTAACATCAGATTGACATTATTTGTAGAATAACTGAAGTTGTAGGAATGCAAAGTAATTGTGAGTATCTCAAAAAATGAGGGCACCTTCATCTAAAACAAAGGATCAGCTGATTCTGTCTAGCTATTTGCCAGCAGATAAAAACAAACTCACGTGCTTATAATAGCTGTCATACATTTGTACAACAGTGAGACGAGGATGCAGGAAAAATATACACATGCAAATCTCAGACCGAGTGCATTAAAATTATTATACTTACCATTGATTGGTGGTCATTATTAATAACAGCTGGTCCATGTGTAAAAATTGTGATAAATTATTAACTGTTTTATTCGATTATTGATAATAACTGATTAATCACATTGATTATAACATGTGTATAAAAAGAGATGTATTAGTTTTGTACTTTGATTGTTTCAAATCATGTAAATACTTTTGAATTTTTGCCATAATCAGTAGTTTCCTAATCCTAGAACATATTTTAGAATTTCAGAAATTGTGGAGGGGTGTAACTGTTGATAGTTTAGATGATGATAAAATAGAAGAATATCTTCAAAAACAAGGAATTACATCTATGCAGGATATTGATGTAAAGAAAGTAGTAAGTTTCATTTTTAAATCTTATTTTTTTTAATGTATGCAATATTTTTAAATCAGAAAGGCTTGTAAAGTGTTTAAATTATTATTATTGAGTTGTGTTCAACAACCAAGAATGAGGAAGAATAATTGTTGTTGTTGATTCAGCAGTTTTTGTTAGTGTTTGAATAATTGAGTCATATATCTTAAAGTGTATCATATATAGAGTTTTAGTTTTAATACTAATTAAACAGCTAAGCATTGAACGTTCAAATTTGTGTAGATCTGTTTTTATATAATAAAGGCTCTTCAAATCCCAAATGAATTTTTTAAATAAAAGTAACTGCAATTATTAATTCAAAATTACATTATTCCAAAGCACAAGTAAATATTTAGGCTTATACTCCAATTTTATGTATAATTAGAAAATGTTTCCTAAAAGTTGTTTAATTTGGATCACCTAAGAGAAAAAATTTTAAAGCTGTTTGTTAGCTGTTAAAAACTGAAATTCTCTTATGTAACTTTTTTTAATACAAGTGTCAAAATAGAAATATTTTCATAAACTGAGTCTAAAAATATTGACTCACTAAAATCTGGTTAACCTTTAACTGCTGTGGGGGGTCTGTCAGACCACGCAACATTTTCCATTAAATTCTTCCACCCTTTAGAATAATTAATGGGCATTCCCCTACCTAGTACCTTCCTAAACCAGTTGTCCAAGGTCACATACCAAGTGTCATTTCACTAGCTCTATTTCTTCTTTTATTTATTTTATTTTTTCCCCCTCAGCGGTGTGTGGGACCGATCATAGCAGTTGCGATTCAAATTTCGGCCGATAAAGTTCACTTTTTGTTGTTGTTACATATTTCGCTTTTTTATAAATATTCTTGAAATGGCTTCAAATGCATGCAGGAAGCGTTCTAAATATCTAACCCAAGACCAAATTGAAGAAATTGTTTGAAATTGGTCTGATTTAGAATTCTCTGATGAAAGTTCCAATGATGAAGTTAATGAGAGCAAGCACGATACAAATTCAGAAATATCTGCCGATGAGAATGAAGATCCATCTTCTCCATCTACAAGCGATTTTTTATTGGCAAAAATGAATTCAAATGGTCTATTCAAGAGCCCAACAAGGCTGAACTCATAGTCACAATATTATTCTTCAGTTACCAGGTTTGAAAAGTGCTGCAAGAATAGGCCCTAAAGTTGACCCCGAAGGAGCTTGGAATTTACTTTTTGATGGAAGTGTTCTAAGAATTATTGTAAAATGGACTAATGTCAAAATTAATGAAATCAGAATAAAATATTCTGATTCTAAAAGACATGAACTAGTCGATACTGATGAAATTGAAATCAAGGCATTTTTTGTACTTTTACTATATTCAGCAGTATTCAAATCAAATCGGGAAGATATTAATAGTTTATTTGCAACAGATGGTACAGGGCATGAAATATTTCGCTGCGTTATTTACCAAAGTAAGGTTTTATTTTTATTCTATTCTTTAGGATTTGATAATCCTGAGACAAGAAAGCAACATATGGCAAATGATAAAACATCAGCCATTTCAGAAATATTCAATACAGTCATAAAGAATTGTCAAAGAACTTATTCCGTTGGATAATATGCCTGTATTGAGGAGATGTTAGTGAAATTTAGAGGATGATGTAAATATAAAATGTACATGCCAAAAAAAAACCACCAAATATGGCATAAAAATTATGTGTCTTTGGGATGCAAGAAATAACTACCTGTATAATGCATATATCTACTGTGGAAAAGATTCAGATGGAGAACGGCTGTCTGAAGATGAAAAACAGATGAAGAAACCGACACAGGCAGTCCTTCGCCTAGTGGGACCAATCAAAAAAACTAATAGAAGCATTACAGCGGACAATTGGTTTTCATCCATTGAACTTGTAAAAATCTTGAAAGAAAAAGGACTTACATTTGTAAGAACTCTGAAAAGAGATAGAAAGGAAATCCCTAAGGAATTTCAAGCCAATAAGTCAAGAAAAATGGGTAGTTCTCTGCATGGTTTTACGAAAGACATGAGGCTTATTTTGTATGTCCCAAAAGAAAGAAAAGCTGTTATTTTAATATTATCGATGCATCATTCTTGTGAAAATGATGCATCATCAGAAAACCTGAAATCATAGCCATGTATAACTTGACCAAAGGTGGTGTGGATGAATTTGACAAGAAATGTTCAATCTATTCAACTGCTCGTCGAACCCGACGTTGGCCTATGGCAATATTCTTCAGAATCTTGGATATCTGTGCAATAAATGCATTCATATTATTTCAATCTTATCCAATAGCTCCGAAAATGAAGTGAAAAGATTTCATGATTTCATTAGCAAATCAGTTGGTGCAGTCTCATATAAAATGGAGGATAACCTCATCATTTTTACCCAAGGAACTCAAACTTACAATAAGAAGAGTTTTCGGAATAAATGATCATGAAGAAAACACTGTGATCAAAGATGATAAATTAGATAAAAAAAGAACGTGCTATATTTGTCCACCGAGCAAAAAAAAAAGGAAAAAAACTTACAAATGTATAGCGGGCAAAGAACCAGTGTGTCTACAATGCAGTAGAAAAGTATGCATAAAATGCAGCTCGAATTATAATTTTTAAAATAAAAATTAATTTTCTATATTCTTATTAAAGCATTCTTAACGCAAATTTTAATGTAAAATAACAAAGTTGAATTTTAAAATTTACTTCTTCCATTAAGATACGTAAGCAAAGAAAATTAAATGAAGGGATTATTATGCATAGTATATATTTTATTTTAATGAACTAATTTAAGTATGAAAATTGCTTTATATCTTCATAAAAAAAAGTTAATTATATGGAATTAAATAACATTTATTCGAATAAGAAAAATAAAACAATATATTATTTTGTTTTTAGCAGAAGCGGTCTGAGAGACCACTCACAGTAGTTACACGACAATTTAAGTCACAGTAGTTAAAGGCTAAAGTGTGTATTATGAATAATTGTGTAGGGAGGAAGGAAGAATATTAAAATTTGATTAAATGTCACACATAAGCACAGTATTTAATGAGATACTACAAAGATTTATTTATAAGACAGAATGATTTAGTAAATATTTTAAAAGAAAAAGAATCAATTGAGATTTTTGAAAAACTTTTATGTTAGTAGGACTTGAAACAATAGAATCAGCAAAAGGAAATTTAAAGATGTAATTATTAATATTACAGTTGATATGCAAGGGCAAATTTTGTAGTTAACAATGCATTCTATGTACAACTATGTTATATGCATTTTCAGTAAAATTTTGTTATTTATTTATGAATTACTATTATTATTATTATTATATTATTTTCCATATAAATTTGTACATTTTGTTGTGAGTTTTTGGATTATTTGTTGATTTGCGTAGATTGTAATTTAAATTTCTTGCCTGAAAGTCTCACTGGCAGTTGCACAATAGAATGTATACTTTAGTTAAAAACTTTGTATTCATTATAAAAAATATAGATGTTTAAAAAAAGTACCCATTGATTTCTTAAATCAAACAACTACATCTCAAAAAATCAACAAAATCAAATCCTGTTTCATAAAACATAAACTGTTCGATAAACATAATTTACAGTGAAAAAACTGAGAAACACTGAACTATTTCTGTTATGTCACAAATATGAATAGAGTTAATCACAAAAGTTTTTAATAACACATGTTAATTTTTATAATTTTTAGGCACCTGTGCAGAAGAGAAAGAAACCAAGTAACAGAAATAGAAATTTCAAGAAACTTAATCAACATATGAGTGACATTCTACAAGATTATACAGATAAAAATTAGATTTAGGAATTTGTATTAATGTAAATTTGTATTTTTGAGACTAATTTATTTGTTGTTAAGTTATACTGTATATTGGTAAACTTTACATCTTCTTTTCTTTATATTATATTGTGAAAAATAAAATATTTATTTTTTATCATATGCTCAAGATTAGAACTACACTTTTTTGTAATTGATTTTAAATGGAAAATTTAGATGCTTTAGAGCATATTTCTTCTAAAACTGAAATAGTTAAAATTTCCATCATTTCTTGAAGTATTTGTTCATGATTATCAGGAAATAAGCACGTAATAATGATAAAAAAATGAATTTTTACAAAATGTATATATATTTACAAAATGTTTGAAAAGAACGACTACAGACTTCAACTTCCTTTAATATCCTACTAGTGTATTATTTATGGTTATCCCAAAAATAAAGGCATAATCATGATTGCAAAGAATTGTTATAAAACATATGCATACAGTTTGTTGAAAAAAGGAATATGCAGACTTGATTTCATTAAATATGGGTCCTATATATACAAAGTTTGGCCATCCCTGATATTCATAACAGTTGCAGCCTCATATAAGGATTTAGAAAATTTCAAGAGTCACAACTAGATTTATTTCAAGAACAGCAGTTTCGTAATTGTTTTGAAAATAATGAAGGCATTTTTATGAAAAGAAACATTTGAAATACATTAATGTTACTTCTGTATTGTTTATATTAGTAATGTGGTTAACTGCAAATAAAAATTTGAAAAGATTAGTTTTACTGACATCAGTAGAAATGTTTACTACAGAAAGAACAGAACTGCTGAAATTTCAGTGATTCCTGAATTACTAAATTCATCCAATAACAGCGCTAAGTACCACATTGTTTCAGTATGACATCCAATGAAATCTGCCTGTATTTTCAAATAATTGGAACTCTATGTTTTCTCAAAACTAATTCTCAATTCCTCTCAATAATTCTAGGTGATAATTTAATGGAATGGTAAATAACTGCTAAAACGTGATCATGAATCCATTTGTCTAGCACTTATACTATTCAGTCACGGTTGCTAAATTTGAAACTTAATTAAAATTTGAGATGTTATTCAAATATATTTATCAAAGTAAGTCAAGAAAATAAATCTGAAGATTCAATAACTTAATTATGTGCTTCAATTAAGAATTCCATTCTCATTTTTTTAATAATTATAGGTGTAGTTTTGGAAAATGTGTCTTCCAGTTGAAAATTATAAAAATTTGTAATACTATTCAGCAAGATTTGAGATAATGAAATATATTTCTCTTACTGACTACGTCACCTCCAATTAAGGCAATAAAAATTGGAATTTAATGAACTAAATGGCAGAATAGATGGAAGGATCACCAATGGAAAAGATATTCTTGCCAAAAATTCTTGCATATTCTGTATTGTAGTCAGCTATCTGAATCGAGGTTTTTCGAATGATAGACATTTTTTAATATTATTGGGAACTTAATAGAAAATGTTGTACATTTCTATGAATGTTATTAGTATTATTCTGCAGTCCCTTCCATACATAAAAACAAGCAACTGATGATGATGATAAGAAATTTTTTGACTGAATAAAGAGAAATATGACTAGAATAATTTAATGTCATGAATTTTATATATTAGTTGAAGAATTCTGTTTATAAATTATAAATATAATTTTTTTTTAATATTTCCATTTTTCCTCTAATGTAATTTTTTTTGTTTTACTGGAAAATGACAAATAAGGCATTTATTAAAAAGGGGAAAAAAAGGTTTAAAAGATTTTGTGGTATGGCTTTGGCATGATTTTGAAAAAAAAAAAAATTTTTTTTTGTTGCCAACACCAAAATCACCCGTTTACTGCCCATCATGTCGTCATCGATTCTTTCAGTAAAAGGTTGTTTGACTTTGGACCAACAGATTCAAAGGCACTGCTACAAATATTCCAATTACTTTTGATAGATACCCTTCACATATCCTATGAGTGTCATAGCAATTACATGGTATTCCCTAATGGCTGGCAGAGTTGTATGCATTTGTGATTTGTGTTGTTTGCTATTTAAAAAAAAAAAGCAAATACCAATTTGAGGTACCTATATTAGGCATTTTGAAATGATGAATGTTGAAATTAAGTCTTAGGATGTCTGGGTAGCTGTGGCTGAAGAAAATTATAAAGATCATACTTCAAAATTGGAAATTTATAATAATCATAATAATCAGACAGGGGATCATAGTACAGTCTTCTGTTGGGTTGTCCCCTTTCGTGAAGAACATGTCAGATGTACAAGATAACTCTGAATTGCAAGGTTGCCACACTACCTAAAAAACCGTGAAAAGTCAGGGAATTTAAATATTTTAGTCAAAATTGGAAAAAGTCAGGGGAATTTCATATGGCGATCCCCCACAAAAAAAGCGATTTTATGGCAGTGTTGGAAGCGATCACTTTCTTGGTGAATTGTATATCACTTGAGCATCATTTAGGCAGCTGGCATAGAGCAATTTTCGCAGCTCTAATCAGATTGTCTTTTAGAAAGGCAAAGCAAGTTTCCAGCAACTTTGGTTTCCAGTAACCTCGAGAATCTAGAGATTTGTACAGTGCATATTGATCTAAAGAAAACACCTTCCCGTTCTCGTATAAAACAAAATCCGTTTAATCCTAGTACACGGTACACATGGGATTTGACGACATGATGGGCAGTAAATGGGTGATTTTGGTGTTGGCAATGAAAAAAAAATTTTTTTTTTCCAAAATCATGCCAAAGCCATACAGTATACTGGGATTTTACCACAAAATCTTTTAAACCTTTTTTTTTCCTTTTTAATAAATGCCTTATTTGTCATTTTGCAGTAAAATAAAAAAAATAGTAATCAGTCATCTAGGCTAACCATTTAATGTAAATATATTTGCCAAAATATTGTTGATTATTGTAATTCAGTTTTTAATCTTCAAGTAATTTATTTTAATGTTATTCCTATCATTTAATGTGGCTTCTTCCTTCTGAATTTATTTATTATTAGTTAATAATACTTTCAAATTTCAGGCAGTTTTCTCAGCTATACTCCTGAAACTAATTCTAGCAGTATGATGACATACCGTTTACGGTCAGTTTTAACATGAGGTGCAAAAATAAACATTTTCGACATATTTTACTTTTTTATTTTCATAAAGACAAGAAAGCTGCTGAAGCTCATGGAAAGATAGATATGTGAAACTTATGGTGTTGATTGCTTAACAGAACGGATGTGTCAGAATTGCTACTTGCGGTCAGCTAATGTTTTGGCCGATCTTGTGAAATTGATAATGACAAAATTAAAGCTGGATCGAATCGTCGTATAACTATGTAAGGGATTGCAGAATGGTTAAATGTATCACACACAACTGAAAATCACATAAGACGTCTTGAACTCGTTAAGAAGCTCAATATTTGGTTTCTGCATGACTTGAAGGAAATTCATTTAACACAATGAATCAACTTTTGAAAAATGCATTTCAAAGGTAATGCAATCGACCCTTTTTTTAAACGAATTACCACCAGTGATAGAAAATGAGTCGTCTACAAAAATATTAATCAAAAAAGATGGTACAAGCACGATGAATCAGCACAAGTCATATCGAAAGCAAATTGCATCAGAAAAAGATCTTGCTGTCAGTTTGGTGGGGTTAGAAAAATACTGTGTATTTTGAGCTGCTTCCAAGCAATCGAACGATCAGTGCAGATGTTTACTGCCAATAACTTATGAAACTGGAGGAAACAATCAAATAGAAATAGCAAATCACAAAAGAATCGTGTTCCACTATGATAATGCATACCTGCCAACTTTTACGAATTTTTCGTAATTTTTACGAAAATGTGTTTGTCTTTACGATTTTACGATCATAATCCATTTTTTACGATTTTTTTCCTTTTTCAAGTGTTTTTAGAGATTTTTTGTCGAAATTTTAGAATTTTTCGCCAATTGCATCGTGTTTTACCACCAACTACCGACTACTTCGAATCCAGTAACCTGCGGTTTCTCCCAACTCGCCGCTTAACCAGCCAATCCAATGCGCTGAACTTGTTTCTCCCACTCTTTTCTTTGTGGGCGCCAGATTATTTTTTTCGCGTTCGCTTCAGCAGCAAGGGAATTATTCAGCTCGGACTCAGCGAACTCAGTTTGAAAGAACTTTATACTAAGTTTGTAAAACCGTCCGTTGTGAAAAACAGTGTGTTGATTTGTGTTGCCTATAATAGTTTGGCAAATCAAAAGGATGACAATGATCTTATAATTGGAAATCAAACCAGGGAACTTGTAAATTCTTTGAAAGATCATGAGAAAAAAGAATTTTTTCAATGTGTTAGAAAGTACTTTTCCTCAGCCTGTGATTACATTGTAAGGAAGTTTCCTTTGCAAAATGAAGTTCTTTTAAATGCTGAAGTGGCAAATTTGAAACAAATTGAAAATTCATCTTTTGAAAAGATTCGTTTTTTTATTGATAAATTTCCATTTTTGTTAACAATTAAAGAAAATGAATGCCATAATGATGCTTTAGATGAACTACAGAACCAATTTTCTGCTGCACAGTTTGAAGACTTTGCCAGTTCTGGAGAAGATAGACTTGATGTCCTCGTTGGTACCTTAAAAAGAATAAAAAGAGCTGATGGAACACCAAAATATGATAGACTAGCAAGAGTTTTATGTGCTATTCTCGTAATTCCACACAGTAATGCTGAGTGCGAGAGAGTCTTCAGTGTTGTGAAGAAAAACAAAACTATGTTTCGTTCTTCAATTTCACCAAAAACTCTAGAAAACATTTTAATTGCTAAATGTTATGAGGAAACTAATTGTTATGACAGGAAATTTTCCAAAGAATTTTTGGCTAAAGCCAAAAAATGCACTCTAAATTCATTGCAATAATTTTTTTGTGTAACATTAAGTTCTTGTTTTATGTTTCCTAATAAATTTTTTAGTTACTACTTAATTGAGATTTACTAACGTAAGTAAAATTTCCTTTTTTCTATTTGTATAAATTGTTATTTTTTAATATCAAAGCATGATATTAATTCTTCGTGTTCTTCTGAATTTTGGAGAAATCTGAATTTGGGGGAGAAATCTTCTGAATTTTTATCTTTAGAGGTTGGCAGGTATGATAATGCGAGTCCTTACACATCTAGTAATACACGAAATTATTGGATCTTAGTTGGGAAATGATGTCGCAACCCCATATTGCTCAGATGTTGCATTACTATTTATTTCAAAATTTACTAAACTTCTTATATGGTAAAAATTTCAATAATAATGAAGCACTTGGTTGAGTTTTTTGCTGATGAAAACCAGAAGTTCTCTGAGTGCGGAGTCATGAAAAATGACAAAAAGTCATCGAACAGAAAGGAAAATATTTGACTGATTGGAAGTTCATTTCATCTACAAAAAAGAATTGAGTTTTATTTCACACTAAAAAACCAAAATTACTTTCTTGGCAACCCGGCTTCCAAAATTTTAACTTCTCCATTATAATTGGAATTTGGTATATATATTTATTAATATCTCTTTTTTTTTATTAAACTTATTTTATTTTTCCTTTCACATTTCGAAATTTAATTTCATTCCAAATAAATTCGCCCATTTTTTTATAATTTATTTTTTAAATTTGTATTTTTATAAATTTTTAATTATAACCTATAAAAATTTACGATCATTTTAAAGTAGATGTATTTTTATGCATATCTGCAAAAAAAAGTTTTTTTTTTTATTCAAAATTCCCAGAGATATACACGAATTTATATATTAGCGGGTTTTAAAATTTTGCATATTTGTTACAAGCGATAATAACGCTAAACGTACTTTACGTACTTATAAAAAATTATTTGAAAGTATGAAAAATGCACCTTTTTTTCCGTTCGCGCACAAAGGAAAATAGGTTGTCATAAAGTAAGAAGTTCGCCAAGTGAATTATTCTTGGCGCAAATTGAAAAAAAAAAAAAAAAAAGCCAAGATTTAAATTTCTCCAGTAATTTCTTACCAAAAATTACAAAATTTAATATCTAGGCTTAATTTGAGTTGCAGAATCGAAATATGGGGAAAAAATGGTATGTTATTTTAGAAAAAGTCCGATTATCTATCAAAATACCTATGTTAGAATAATGCTATATATAAGTCTGATATATAATCTAAGTCACGCTAGTTTTGATGTTCGGTCCAGTTTAACGGAAGATTAATGTTTCAAGAAAAAATCATGGGGTAAGGAACCTCCGTAAAGGAATTCCGTAAAGATAATGCTTCATGTACGGTAAGACTGCAAAGGAATTGTATGTTATGAATTTTTGCCACCGTATCAGACAATAAATTCGAAAAAATGTAGTTTTGAAAGGAGAAATCAAAGCAAATCGTCCAGAACAGAGGACCCCGATCTGACCACCATGACAATGCTTGGCGGCATATCTTGATGAATATCAGACATAGGCTTATTGAGCGAAGCTGAAATGTTGTAGTCTCTCTTCCATTTTCATCAGACTTTGCGTCATCAGATTTTCATGTAGGCAGGTCACATTAAAATTCTCTGAACGGCTTGGAGTTCACTTCTTTGAAGACTGTCAAAATAGCACCTTGATAATTTCACTACGAATAAACCTACTGACATAAAAAAAAAGAAAAGAATCCCTGAGAAAATGCTTGAATGCTAAATGCTTTTGGAAAAACTGAGACTAGGAGGTAAAGCGATTTTACTACAACGGATTTCCGACCTTTGTAGCTTTTATGGTAATGATGAGGCCGAAAAATTGAAAATTAAAAGGGTACAAAAGTTGTTCAAAAGATATCCACAAATTCTCCTTACCATTCTGCAAAACTATACATTCGTAAATTTGTGAAACAAAAATGGAGAGGTGAACGAATGACGCGCGTCCTAACCAAGAGTTGGAGGGGAGTCTTAGAAAGAAAATTATCAGACAAACCACGGAAAATAGCTGTTGTTTAGCTGTTGTTAAAATAGCTGCTAGGTGAGCTATCTCTATCGTGCTGGTATTCTTACCAGCCCAAATTACCTATTTTTCAGCTTAAATTGAAAAATGGGCAGGACTCTCATCGGAAGGTGCGCGGCGTTGCGTAGAGCCTCTGAAGTGCAGAAGTATTGGACCGCTAGAGGCCAAATGATGAGATGTTGATTTTTTACTTTATACGTTCACAGAGTTCTATTCTGTTTGTATAATGTTTGTGTCATTCTCTGCCACTGGAAATAAATAAAAAAAATTCCAACCGCCGGAGAGATGATAAAAAGTCATAGAACAAAATGGCACTCGTGTGATTCAATGAAATTTTTTTTTTGTTCTTTTTCGTGTTCTTTTCCGTTACGCACCTGCCACTCATTTTGGCGGTATTGGTGTAATAACATGTGTGTATGAGTTTAATTATTCTTGTTTACACACACATAATTCCCAGTTGGTGCTGTCGTTGGGTTTCCAGTGAAAGGGAAGCCAAACGTTAGCATCATCCTATCCGATGATGCTATCGTTTGGCTTCCGTTTCACGGGCCAAAAAACGTGGCAAGTGCATAATGGAAAAGCATTCTTTCTAGAATTATCGCTCGAGCACTTACTTCTTCGTAATTCTCACTCCTCAAGCTGAAAAAGGTGGTTCTATTCAAACGTTCGATACTAATCCTGCAAATTTATGCAACTAATGCTTTGCTTTACTATCTCCAACAAACTCCCAGTTATTTGTCATACGTTCTTTAATAATTACGTAATGACGGAGTGAAATTCTACCCGTGACTTCCATATAAGTATTTTAAAGCTTCAGTCATATTAAATTGAAAAGTCATTAGCTTTCAATTTACTAATTTTTTTCACTACCTAATAAACGGTTGCAATGCTTGATTACTAGACTACATAGAAACATAAAACAAAGACACAAAAAATTTCATAAAATCATATAAGACTTTATTACTCGATTATCTGAAAGCTTACCAAAGCTTTTATTTTTCGAGCTTTATGTATATAGATAGATAGAATATAAATGTCTTACAAATTCGATTGCTGAATTGCTAATTTCTTTTTATATTTTCACGCTTTTCACATCATCGTCTTTATTGCTAATTTCAAGAATTACAAAACTGAGAATTTTACTCTGGCATAGATTGCTGTTGTCATATAGTCCAAAATTTATCCACACATTTCCCATTTAATTTTTTTGAAAGTCTGTCTGCATAGTAATAATTAAACTTTCCTTCATATATTACCAGTATGGTAAAACATTTGAAGTGAATAAATATTTCTTGAAACAGTTTATTCTCTTACACGTTAAAAAGCTAATTTCTGCTTCATACTATGTATTTTCCAAGGTCCGTAGAAAGATGGACTTTCTTTCTACGGACCCTTGTGTATTTTCAGGGTTTCAGCAAAAGTTGTTGCCACTTTTTAGATTGGAACGTTAACCTAAAATTCAAGTATTCTTCTTAAGAAGTATGTTGCCAACGTATTTTTGACCTTGTACAATTACAAAGAAAGTTACCCGCATAATAGATCCATTAGTAATAATAGTTATAATAGTAATAGATATAGCAATAATAATAGATCGCATTGTATAATAAATCCTGATCCTAGCCAGACAGTTAACAGTTACAGTAATTGTTGTACAATATATACTCTTATTTCAAATCTGAGCATTTAAAAAAAAAAAACCACGCGGCCATAAAAGTAGACCTTAAAAAACCACGAACAGTTTTTTAAGGCCTACTTTTATGTTACATGATTAAATTTATCAAAATATAGAAAAGATGTACAGTAATAATAATTTAACACGTAATGAATAAAAAACATATATGTTAAAAAATAAAATAAGTTCAGGCAGATGATTTTTATACTGTTGCGTTTATACGGGTTCGTAGATTTGAGAGTATCCGATGAAAACACGATGCAGAACAATAAAAAGCACAATTTATTTACAGGAATCACTATTTACAGCACAGTTCCAAAATTACCTTTACAAGCGTCGAAAATCTACAATAAATACGCTGAAACAATCAGCAACACAGCTTCAGGCTGTAACTGTAAAGGTAGCTTCACGGCAACACTAAACTTATAATAAACACCGTGGAACAATCACCAATACACTGTCAAGCTATACTGTAAAGATAGCTTCACGGCAAAGCACTATCTCGATTGCTTTCCGTTCACAGAACTCTCGCGTAGCAGCTATTCTCACAACTAATCACACTGCTCGCAACACTTCACAATTTCGCAACTAACTGCTCTCAGAAACGCAAGGGTTTATATAGCTTTTCTTTAAGTTCGACACGTTTCGAGAAATATCTCGACAGGAAGTTATTCTAGAAGCTTCCCGATTGGACCATGGGATATCGCCAATTTGGTCGCCAAATGGGCGATAAAGTCGCCAATCTGGCAACCCTGCCATACACTATTTTATGGCAACCCTAGTGCTATGCCGGAAAGCTTACATACAGGCGCAACCGCCGAATTTTTCGTAACCGGCCTCGTTGAAAATACTGCATCAGTGTTTGAAATTTCAAAAACGGAACCTAAAGATTTTGGTTTCTATTATAAAATTTAAAATACTGAAAAATTTTTGGTGTTAGAAGTGGGATTTTTGAATGCCATTAACTAGAGCAATGGAAGAACAATTAAGGCGATTCATGGCAGCCTTTGCTGCATTTAAAGAAGAAATTAAAGCTGGCCAAGATTCCGTGAAAGAGGAGATGAAAGCTGTTCAAGAATCTGTTAAAGATGAAATGAATTCTGTTCAAGAAAAGATTGTGAAGTATTGTGAAGTTGTTGTTGAGCAGAGTGTGATTAATTGCGAGAATAGCTGCTTACTGTCAGTGCTAAGCAACGCGAGAGTTTTGTGAACGGAAAGCGATCGAGATAGTGCTTTGCCGTGAAGCTACTTTTACAGTATAGCTTGACAGTGTATTGGTGATTGTTCCACGGTGTTTATTATAAGTTTAGTGAACATGTGAATGCATCTCATCAGATCGTTCAGTGCTTGCTAACTGCGACTTCGTAACTTCACTATCAGTTTTTCTCGGCCGACTTTCCTCTTTTCGCGCTCGGCCTTCATCTCGGCTATCATCTCTTCATAGCCAATTCTTATCTCATCATATCCGGCTATTATCTCGTCTTTTTTTTTTTTTTAAAAAAAAAAATTTAACACGTAATGAATAAAAAACATATATGTTAAAAAATAAAATAAGTTCAGGCAGATGATTTTTATACCTTTATTGGCATTTTTCTGATTATTCGTGCCCCTACGAAGCCTTTTCCAACTCATTGGCGATTTTATGAATTGGTGAGACGTATCGCCTATCTTTACGTCTTGTAATTTTTATTGTTCATAAATAATAATTTTAAAAAACTTTTTATGATTAAAGAAATTTTATACGAAAAAACTGAAAATCTGTTTTCTGGATATTTGTATTTTTACAGCAGTAAGTAGTGTGAAACGGACAGTTCACCGCCAGGAGGCGGTGCGCGGTGCAAGTTGGGAGGCGGATTGAGGCGGTGCAAGTCGGGAGGCGGATTGAGGCGGTGCAAGTCAGGAGGCTCAGTTTGATTTAGTTGATAAGGTGTCGTCACACTTTGAGAAGAGATTATCTTTTGTTGATTTTCCAGCGGTAATTTCTAATTTTAGGATTTTTTTTTCCTTTATATTTTTCTTCGTCTTTACTAGGCATATAATGGTTATTTCCTATGTTCTCTAAACGCCTGGAATTTAATGACTGACAGATAGATGTAAATTTTTAATTTTTGCGTTATATTTCAAGAATTATAATGTCCTATGCATTCTTAGTTTTAACGTATGCCTTACAATTTTTTATTTCATCAGAGCATATTCATTTTCCTTTATCTTAATTACATTACTCATTTTACACAGGACGTTCTTCATATCTTTTAACCATATACTCGTAATTTTATTTCACTTATTAAATTTTAGGAGTGTAATTATTCAGATATACATTTTAATTTATCATATGATTTTAATTTTAGATCCAATTTTAACTTTTT
>KK117417.1:15706-70604 GCA_000611955.2 Stegodyphus mimosarum | reverse complement strand
AATATGTTGAAGATCGCAAATGTTAGAAAGTATGAGAAAAAGATTGAAATTATATATAAAATTAAATGATATAATAAATAGAAACATATATTTCAATAATTACGCTCGTAAAATATAGCAAATAAGTTATAAATTGAAGTACATTAAACATTACGAAGGTTAGAAAGAAGGAAAAAAGTTAAAATTGGATCTAAAATTAAAATCATATGATAAATTAAAATGTATATCTGAATAATTACACTCCTAAAATTTAATAAGTGAAATAAAATTACGAGTATATGGTTAAAAGATATGAAGAACGTCCTGTGTAAAATGAGTAATGTAATTAAGATAAAGGAAAATGAATATGCTCTGATGAAATAAAAAATTGTAAGGCATACGTTAAAACTAAGAATGCATAGGACATTATAATTCTTGAAATATAACGCAAAAATTAAAAATTTACATCTATCTGTCAGTCATTAAATTCCAGGCGTTTAGAGAACATAGGAAATAACCATTATATGCCTAGTAAAGACGAAGAAAAATATAAAGGAAAAAAAAAATCCTAAAATTAGAAATTACCGCTGGAAAATCAACAAAAGATAATCTCTTCTCAAAGTGTGACGACACCTTATCAACTAAATCAAACTGAGCCTCCTGACTTGCACCGCCTCAATCCGCCTCCCGACTTGCACCGCGCACCGCCTCCTGGCGGTGAACTGTCCGTTTCACACTACTGCAGTAGTTATTGATCAGCTAAATTTAAAGCGTGTAAATCAACATGCACTAAAAAACATGTACGATAAGAGCATGCGGGGTTGTCTGTTGTCTCGTGTATACCACGGACTTAGACAGGAAAGTAACTCGACTCTTTCTTCACTTCCAAACTTAATATGCACGGTGTACACTCGAAAATACATAAAAAATACAACATTTCTACGAATGGGAGCAGATAATTAGCAAGTACATATTTATTTCAATTCACAGATATTGTTCGGAGCACATCCTTGACGCCCAAAAGGGAGAAACAGCTTATTGTTGTATGGCAGGCAATCGTTGTCATTCGACGACGTGCTTCCTCTAGGCAGACAGCCGTAATACTTTTCCCTTGCTAAGGGATTATCTGTAGTATTACTTATTACCTGTAGGATTTATTATTAGTATTTATTATTGCAGTATAGTAATTAAAGGGAGAAACAGCTTATTGTGGTATGGCAGGCAATGGTTGTCATTCGATGACGTACTTCCTCTAGGTAGACAGCCGTAATACTTTTCCCTTGCTAAGGGATTATCTGTAGTATTTATTACTGTAGTATTTATTATTGTAGTATTTATTTCCGTTGGCATGATGAAATGTCTCCCGTACCCTTAAAGAAGCCAAGTTGGCGCAACCAAAGCTGTTCTCCAAACAGTATCCCAATTTGCCTATTTTACATATATACCCCTATTTAGAATTTTAATATATGTGGCATAATATTTAAGACATTTAATATTTGATTCAAAATCAGAAAAAAAGTGTAAAATATTATTAATAATTTTTATAAATTGTTAAGTTATCACTGACAAAGCCCTTGCTCGCGATAATTATTTATGAAAAGTTATTCCGTTTTCTTTTTAAATACTGTAAACAACACAAGACATGGAGAAAACTGACAAAAAGAGAAAATAAAACCATGTCTGAACTGTTTAAAGTGTAATAATTCAAAATAATGATTCCTACAATACCAACAATATAAATCGCAGATTAAACACCCATATCAGAGTACTCCCTGCCACTCTCATGACTGATGCCACAAGCATTTATTGGAATTAAAAATATATGTGCTGAGAGGTAAACGTGTTCTACCTACTAATATTACTGTATCTATGGTTACCTGAGAAAGCAGAATATTGTTTTCAATTTCTATCCACTTCGGAACTTTAAAGTTAAAAAGCGTATTACTCAGATCGAAAATTTTTTTAGACAAAATAGAGGAAAGTATTGTCTTATCCCATTAAAGTAATGGCTAAAAAAGGAAGCAAGAGAAAATTTTAGCGCTGCAGAATATTTCAGTCCAAAAACTTAAGTTATTACTACGCGCATATCTTCTTCACGTTCATATTAATTTCATACTTGTAGTCGGTTTTTGGCAATTTCTTTTAAGAAATAAGCCATATTATTGATAGAACATTCTTTCAAAAAATTTAGGAAAAAAGGATCATAAGGTCTATCATTATTTTGCAATTTCCGATAAAAATTCCTTTCAACCATGAGCAAACCTAAAGTATTGGTGACTAGAGTAGATATACCTTCAGAAGCTATTGAAAAAGTGAAGGAGAAGTAAGTAATGAAATATACATAATTTTTTAATGAGAAATTATAGCAAGAAAATAATATAATATAATTTTTCTTTAATCATTTTTTGTTTATCGAAAAGAAAAACTGCTTTGTGTCAACAAGTCAAAAATGGGCAAAAGATATTTTTGAAAACAAAATCAAAATTAAAAGAATCATTTAAAAATATTTCTTCTTTTAAATTTTAACGAAAATAGAAATTACATTTGCTAGTATACAATATTTAGTTCTGTGTCATAATTGTAAGAAAGATAATAAATAAAATTAGTTTTTGCGCTTATTTTCTAATCTACATATGATGACAATGATACAAAAACAATTATTTAAAAAGATTTTGCCTTTTGATTTCTGCGTACAACGGGAGAAAAAAAAAAAAAAAAAAGAAAAGAAAAAAAACGGGCAGTTGGATACCTCCCGTTCTACTCTGCTGATTGACGAAATTCAAATTGCGTTTTTCATGTCTCGAAAGCGCGACTAGGATATATATTAGATTTATACATAGCATTATTCTAACATAGGTATTCTGACAGAAAATGGATCCTTTTCTGAAATAACATACGATTTTTTTTCATATTCCGATTCTACGACTCAAATTATGTCTAAATATTAAATTTTGTAAAATTTCGTTGGAAATTTGCGGAGATTCAAAAATTTAATTTGGCGAATTTTTTTTCAGTTTGCGCCAAGAATAATTCACTTGGCGAACTTCTTAATACGTGGCAGCCTATTTTCCTATCCCTTCCATTGTAATGGAGCGGAAAAAAGTCACATCTTTCCTACCTTTTTACATTGTGCATAAGCGGAAAAATAGTCACATCGTTCTTTCAAATAATTCCAACAAAGTGCATAAACCACATTACATGTTATCAACAAATATGTCAAATTTTAACAAGCGCCAGTACATAAAATCACGTATACCTTGGAAAATTTTGAATAAAAAGCTTTTTTTTTTTGTAGGTATACTTAGAAATACATCTACTTCAAGTTGATGGTAAAAATTTTATAGGTTATAATTGAAAATTGTTTAAAGAAAATTTATAAAAATTATTTAAAAATACAAATTTAAAAAATAATTCATAAAAAATGGGTGAATTTTGTTCGGAATGAACCTAAATTTCGAACTGTAAAAGAAGGAATCAAGTAAGTGTCATAAAAGAAGAGATAGTAATAAATACATACCAAATTCAATTAACACTGAAGGAGCTAAAAATTTTGAGAGCTAATTTTTTAAAAACTACTGGTGCGAGTTTTACAAAACTTGGCAGTTTGAAATAATTTGAGTCGTAGAATCGAAATATGGAAAAAAATTGGCATGTCATTTCAGGAAAAGTCCGAGTTTGTGTCAAAATACGTATATTAGAACAATGTTATATATAAATTTAATACATATCATAAGTCGCGCTTTCGAGACATGGAAAACTAAATTTGAATTTCGTCAATCGGGCCAGTAAAACAAGAGATATAGAACTGTCCCCCTTCTTTTTTTTTTTTTTTTGGTGCAGTGTACATTTGGCCATTCTTGGCTATAATTTGTGATATAAAGTAAAAACTGTAGCATATAGTAAGACAGTTAAGAAAACATAAAGTACTGTATGGGCAGATGCAATTTTTTTACACTAAGTTTCAATTTAAATCAGTTAAATATGGGGTTTCATCCTGGTATACGGTATACATGGGATGTGGCGATTGCTCATATATCGAATGGGTTCAAACGCATCATTTTGGTTTTGGCGACACGCCAAGGCCATACCATATATTAAGATTTTACCATATATGGTAGCATGACAGAGTACTAAAAGAGAAATTTTGTCTGATTATATTAATTGGTAAAAGTTTACAACTGGATGACCCTTGTTTTTTTGGCGATTCTTTTTTGACGCCAAGATCGGCTCCAGGAAGGCCCAATTTCAAGATGGCCGCTACACAAAACCAAAATAAGAAGTCAAAGAATTTCACAAACTCCGTGTCCATGTACACACCGACATATTTTCACTTCAAAAAACATCAGAGAATTGCACAAACTAGTCATTGCACATTGCCTTGACTTTGTCCATCTGCATATCGATTTATTTTCCCTTAAAAAAGTTAAAAAGTTAAAACCAAGTTAAAACTCTCACAGTAACCAGAAATGGGGTTTCATCGCCAAAACTGAACAAAATTTTTCGCCAATCGAAAGGACACCCAATTCTACACTAAAGCCAATTAATTATCTTACTGGTCCTTCTCCCCTTCCTCGGTTTTACAGAAGCTGTTATCGTTCGTTTGATTTTATCCACAGTTGCAAAAGCAAATTCATGATTCCTTAGACAGAAAATGTGAGACAAAGACGAATGCAACGCATTTTACATCTCTATATTTCCTTCGCTAATGTCTTCATTAAAAATCAGTGTCTGTCAAATGAAAAAAGTAGAAGTTGAGCACATGTTTCTTATAGACCGTATATTTCATATCATTTTAAATATATGCAGTGGTATGCTTCGAACGTCTCAACCGCAACCCTGGCTGGCATTCTGCCAAAACATATATACTCGCCCAAAAGGGGGCGTCTTTACTTGCTGCGACGTGAAAGGTCATGTGAAATTCTTCTCTTCTCCGGAAAGAGAGAACGGAGGGAAAGAAAATGTCCATCCTTCCACTCTATTTTGAGAATAATTCGGTCCGAATGGCGTATGCGTGTTTGCGCTCATGGCAGCGATGAGGCGGTCGAACTATATCTCAATATGCGAACTTAGTTCTTTCCTTTCTGTTCGTATCTTGAAAGGTTAGTATCTCAAAGTTTTTTTATTATATCATTTAATCCTTTCCGATATTTATGATGTTTTGAAGGAAAAAATATGAATTTATAAAAAGTTCATAGTTTTATTTATAAAATTATTGGTTTTACTCCCTTTATATAAAAAGAATCATTAAATTAAAAACTCAGTTTTCTTAATACTGGTTTTATATTTTTGCGTTCTTATGTGCATACTATCTCGTAGACCGGCCAAGTAGCGCGATTTAGCCCCAATTATGGATGACAATGTCCTCCAGAATTCAAAGCAACGCTTGACATAAAAGTTAATATTTTAGTATTAAAATTGCAATCAGACCATTATACTATGACTGCTTCCATAATCCATGCAATAAAAACGAGGCAAATAGGCTATCTGTTGTGAATTTAGATTTAGGAGCATTTTCGGGACTGAACAGTGGATAGAATTTTTTTTTTATTTAACTAGCAGTTTTTATGTAGATCTTAAAACATGTTCGAGAATGAGCGGTCAGTATCACATTAGCTGTTACATATAACCATACATTTTCAATAAATACGTAGTTTTACGGAATTTACAGGACACATATTACAAATTCATATTGAATATTAAAATAAAAGAGAATCTAAATCGATTTTTTTTTTATTTTGGAAAAAATCGCTTCACCACATTGCAATATGGTTGACTAACAGTGTGTGCACATAATTTGAGCTCAATTGCTTTTCAGGAAAGTAGGTTAAAAACCGAAGACAAAATTTCAGCTACTGTAAAACACCATCAGTGAACTAATTAAAAGCTTGTGTTATCAAGCTCATAGAACATACGTAAATAATAGAATTCTGTCTTTGTAAAAACAGGTTGACTGAAATGTTGTTGCCTTTTGACTCTCATTCCTTCCAATTGCTTTTGAATAGTTTTGGCACATGTTTTACCTATTTTTTTTCGCAATATCTGTAAATTATTTACAGTATAAACAAACTGACCTACATATTATTGCTTTTTCAGTGATTGATATATAAAAAACATATACTAACATACTACAGCAGTTGTCTTACTATGATTGATAGGGAAAAAAATCAAGTCAAAATAATGTCGAGGTATTTTTAAATAGCAAATATTTTTGCTCGGTGTACATGTCAAATCAATCCGCACCATCGATTTGCTTCCTTTTTTGAAAAAAATTCTAAAAAAAAATTCTGAAAGCTTTCAGATTACGGCTAAGAGGGCGTTTTTTATTTACACACGCATACACGTTGGAGAGCATTTGGACTAAAAATATTTGAAAACAGCACGTCTTTATAATTTCCGATAGACAGTCTCGCGCGCTGGAGATAAAAATATTTTATTCCGTACAGTTTTGCCACTGCTCTCTTTAAAATCGCTGAGATTTTTAATTAAAAATTCTTTTAAAGTTTTACAAAATATGAAATACGTAATAAAACTAATTCGAAATCCAA
The DNA here is from genome assembly GCA_000611955.2 of Stegodyphus mimosarum. NCBI lineage: Eukaryota > Metazoa > Arthropoda > Arachnida > Araneae > Eresidae > Stegodyphus > Stegodyphus mimosarum. The sequence goes on along the minus strand of KK117417.1, from coordinate 64,080 downwards.
AATTAGAGATTCCAGTTGCCCACATTCAGAGGGAGGACTACGTTATTCATAATTTGATGGCTCCAGGTACTGTTGTTTCTTCACAATGCGAAAAACATACATACACTCATGCAGATTTTCCATTATTTAATTTCTTTAAATACAGGGCGATAATATTTGGTGGCAACAATTTGAAAAGTGCTTCAAGGCTTTTAAGTGATTCAACGCAAGAAACGGCTTTGAGACTAATAGCCTTTTTGGGGTAGCTCCCCTTTGGGCTAATAAGTAACCAATTTTAATTCCCAAATCAACTGTTTCTAGGTCATTCCAGAAACGTAGGTAACGAAGTATAGCCTACACGATGACAATTTCCACGCCATGTTATAAATTAAGTTTGTGACTCTGCGAAGTTCCTTTAACTTTATTAACCAGTTATTCTATGTTTTGGATCTGTGCTGTCACTTCTCCCTTTCCGTTTTCAGCCAGAATGTGAAGTCAGCTCGCGTATATTTAAAGTTAGAATTTTGAGATTATAGGAAGGAGCATGTTCTGCCCCTCGTGGTCACTTTACTAGGTTGCTGTGATTGGTAAGAGTTCTTGTCTTCGGCCTTGCATTATAATTGCAGATAGTTGAATTCCATACCGTGTGATCTGAACCAATTCAAGTTAAATTCATTGTGTAGAGTTCGGTTGCTAAGTTATTTAAATTTAAGCTTTACATTTGGCTAACTGCTTTTAAGTTCTCGCCATAAATGCTGGCAGACTTGTAAGCACTAGGAATGCCTTCTGTTCATCTTGCTCAGTTTTGAATAAAGGGTCTTTTAGACCCTTCCTTAGTTTCAGCGTTTAGACATAACGATTAGTCTCTTACGCCTATGAACAGTTTAGTCCCTTTGGATGATACCCAAACACGTAACTCACAGCCTGACAGGTGCCGCAGCGTGACGTTACACTGGACAGGGAAGGCAGCTGAAGAGTCCCTACGGCAATCGATCGCATTTCTGCAGTAAAACAGTCTTCAATTTCGTGATAATTTTCGGGGTGGGATAGAGAGATGTTTAAGAGAGTTCTTAAAGAAGTCTTTAAGAACTTGTCTTTTAAGAGAGTTCCAAGCATGCTGTATAAGGTCAGTAGATCTGGACGGTTAGCCCAGACAGCGAATATCCTCCCATTTCAGGTAATCGTCGACCAGCTGAGGCCTATTAGGACGAGCGTTGTCGTCCATTAACAGGAACCCAAGGCTACTGCTCCCTTGAAATATCGAACATAGGGCTGTAACATCTATCTATACCTCACGGCTGTCTTGTCAAACGCATGCAGAGGTGTGCGACCGTCCAACATAATGTTTGCCAAAACCTTTACTCCTCCACCACAGTAATAATAGTTTTCTCGTATCAGGGAGGGATGGATAGTGTTCCTGGTTCTTCCAGATGCAGGTATGCCCAGAACGTGTCCAGGCTGAATCTCCACTCGTCTGTAAAAGGTATGGCTGCACTGAGGTCTGGTCTAAGTCGCATGCTGTCTTCACCTTGTTAAACACGCTGTCTTTTGTGCTGAAGTGAGAAGGAAGTAGATAGCGTATGTTTTGGTATACAGCCCACATCACCAAGCCTTCGAGCAACTGCAGACCAGGAAACTCGTATTCCAATGGCAGCATACAGCTCATGTGAGAGCTGTGAAGCTGTAGCAGTCTTGTGTTTCCGAGTTGAAAGTGTCAAACAACGATCCTCGTTCGTCATTGTGGATCTTGGTCGATACTCTGCAGGACTTATCGATATGGATCCAGTGTCCTGAATCGGTTTCTACAAATTGCTTACGACAGTGGGCGTTGCATTGAGCTCTGTAGCCATCTACGCTTGTGACTGGCCTGACTCCTATCTACCGAGAATTCTCCATCTCATTCCGTTATCTGTACGTTCATGCTTACTCATTTTACCTGATTGATAAGTTATAAAATTTATCCAACTCTTGCGAAAAACATGGCAAATATCGTGAAGGAATACGAGCACACGAATTGCCGGAAACTTCTCGTACACTTATATCTTCTTCACAGTCACAGGTTCGCAGTCATGCACATGTACGCTAACGTATTCGACTCTGAATAATTCGTCGATGGCTTGATTAGTACTTTTGGTTCCACATTTTTCCTAAAAATACAGATAGTTCGTAAATTCTTTTAATTTTGCATACAAATTACTGTTATAAGTTTGTTTCATACAGTATATCTTTTAATAAAGCCAATCTGAATCTTTATTATTTTGCATAATTTAGTATGTTACGTTTCTTGTTGTATTTATCCTAACTAATATTATAATTGCGAATGTGAGTTTTTTTGTTTGTTTGTTACGCTTTCACGCCTTAATTACTTAACCGATCATCATGAAATTTTCAAGAAAAGATATAATTTTGGTCTATTAGAAAAGGTTATAGGCTATAAAATGTAACTTATCTGTTGAAACTTAAACTATATAATAGGTTTTATAGCTTAAAATGATTGTCGTTGTATAAACATTAAATGTTGAAAGTTTCATAAAGTTTCATTCATTCATTTCATAAAGTTAAACGATGTAAAAGTTTGTCTGCGCGCGCAGGTGGGTTGCTTAAACCACGCAAACATTTTATAGCTTATAACCTTTTCCAATGTATCAAAAATATTTCTTGAAAATTTTCTGATGATCGTTTAAGTAATCAAGGCGTGAAAGCGTAACATTTATTAACTAAGCGTTTATTAATTTTTATTTGTTTAATTTAATTTATTATTTAAAATCCTTCAGGATTTCCGGCTTTTGACTCTTCTTTCGCAAACATTTTTCAGTCATTAGGAAATATACGTAGCAGTTTTACTAGATTTCGTGGTGATACACTTCGCGTAAATACAAAATATCCGCGGCCTGTAGGCATTGAAGGAGGGCAGTATTTACTGAAATTTTACGCGGAGTGTATTTTTAACTTAAAAAATAAGTAACTAAAATTTATCCTGATTATCCTGGTCAGGCGATAAGAGAAGAAATCAAATTATTTTATTTTATTTTCAATAGTCTTTGAAACTTATTAAAGGACATCAACGCGAGCGAAGCCGAGGGCAAAATCTAGTATTAAATAAGTTAAATTCCATTGCTGTTTTGAAGGATATTTTTTCTCGTTATTTGATGTTATCATTCGGTTAACGATAGAAAAATTAACCGTGGACAAACGCAAATATATTAATCGCTGCCTATTGTATTAATATTTTTATTCCATACTTATTGTACTTTCGCAATACGTAATGTATTACTTCCGTATTTTTATTCCAGATTATTAGCGAATATTAAAAAGATTAGATCTTTTTAACTTTCCGTACTTTATTTGCCAAGCATTTCCGTGAAAAAAGTTTTTTTCCCTGGTATTTAGATTACATATTAATTTGAAATTTTGTTGCTTTTGATGTAAGAAAGGTGATGGAATTTCGTTTATTTGTCAAGGATTGCAAATACAATTTCTTTTAGAATTTTTACTATTAATATTTCAGATGTGATGTCGAAATTTATGATAAAGAGAATCCAATTCCCAAAGATGAACTCATAAAACGTGTTGCTGGGAAAGACGGCCTTTACTGTTTGCTAACAGATCCTGTTGATAAAGATGTTATAGCAGCAGGTAGAGCAATTTGCTGTTTTTATATACTTTATTTTAACAAGAAAAAATACTTTTATTGTATTAATTTCAATTTTATTTATTCAGACTACTAGCTATATATATAAAGAAAAAGGTCTGTGTGTTTGGTTGTCGTCTAATAACTCAGTCAACTACTATAGCTATCATTCTCCTACAATTCATACTGTAGCGGGTTTTATCCCTTAGTTTATTCGATTCATCAGAGAATCGAGGTTTGCTTTTGAAAGGAAAAAAAAAACAATTGTCACGTTTATAAACTTTAACAATCATTCAAGCCACGTCCCAGCCTTAAATATGACTGAAAACTGCTGTATTAGAAATATGAACAGTAAACGTAATTACCTTAGTTAGTATTTTTCCACTGAAATTATTATTTTCGAATAAACTGAGAAAGCATGTACTACGACTTGATTTATATATCTAATTATTCTCATAAACTATAAATACCTTCATAAAAGTGCCAATACATTATTTTGTTTGTTTTAGGAAAACAGCTTAAAGTGATTGCCACAATGTCTGTTGGCTATGAACATATTGATTTGGAAGAGTGTGCGAAAAGGTAAGAGCAGCTTTCTGGATAATGGCTAAATAAATTTCTTTTTGGGGGCTCCCTTTTTACAGGATTATTCAAAAATATCTGTCAAAAATATCAGAGCAGGGAAAGGGGTCCAAAATAAGCAGATTTTATAATGAAAGACGTGTGCCGTAGTAAGGTGTTGAGAAGGTTACTGAGCGGTAGGTAAAAGAGTCATTCAAGGTGTGAAGTTCAAGCGGTATACATCGCTACAGGAAAGTGGAATTTAGGTATTGGACTACAATTAAAGAGGAACAGTGCCTCAGAGGAAGTACAGATACAAGTATAAGCTATGCCAGCACCGCTGTAGTGCCATGGGATTAAGGTATTACTGAACCTAGCTAACTGTTAGGTTTCTGAGCCAATTTTGAAGGAGCGCACCCCATTGTTATGTCAAGGGTCTCCCATTCCTCTTCCCTACCATCAGTCTCTCAAAAGAACTTTCGACTTGTCGTGTATTTTGAATGCCTCCTTGTTTTGCATCACTATAGGCTTACAAACATCCATGCGCTTTCTGGGATTCGAATCTGGGTTAATCAGTACTGCTGTCAGGGTCATTGACTACTATACCGGCTGGACGACATCAAAGTAGGTAAAGAGAACGGTTACTGGGTACCTCTTTTGAGCAGCCATTCCCTTTCTGGCTGCAGCTCCATAGATTAAATACATGTCATCGAGTTCCATGCTCATCTAACGATGCATATCGTTCAAACTCCGCGCTGGAAATGAAATTTTAAGCCACAAGAGCGATTTCATTTACCGCTCAACCATTCCTTCTGTCACTTCAAAGCATCATTTTGCGACACATATTTCATTACAAAATGTGCTCTTTTTGGTGTCCGCTACCTTCAATTCGTATGCCAGAAGAAGAAATCCAAAAATATCTAATCTGGTGATAATCCGCTAGCCAAGGGCCAAGTCCACTCATCCGATCTAATGGTGGTCGTAAGAATCGAGGTAATTTCTGACATTACAGCTGAAGTGAATTAGCGCTCCATCGTACTGAAATCATTAATTGTAATCATTTTGCACTTTAATGTGTGAACAGCTGGAGGAACATCAGAAAGCATCTTAGCAAAATTATTTTATAGAATGATGCTGTACGTGGGCCGTATAAGCAATTCCGTAGAATATACGTTCCTAATAAGAAGTTGCATATCAGCCAAAATAGTAATGTTAAATCTTTCCTGGTGGGCATTTTATTTTATCCATGTGGACTGTCATGACCCAGAGGAAAGAACTGTAGGTGTTAAACGCACTCAGTCAGCAAAATTAGCCTCATCAGTAATAAGAGGTATGAAGGGTAGTCAGAATTTACTGCAACTTGCCTTGGGTATCAACAGACAAAATTGATACGTAGAGGAAAATCATCCGGTTTCGCGTCTGCACTTTCTGAAAATGATATCAATAATTTATTTCCTGTTTACAGTCCTCCAATCCTATGGTTGGCTGACACTCAATGCAACTTAACTATACAAGAATAATTCAACGTCGCCCAGCCGTATAGTGGTTAGTGAGACTAACTGCATATCAATGGAACCGGATTCGAATCCCGGACCAGCATCAATGTTTGTACGCGCGTAGTATACGTACAGGTGGGGGAACTCAAAATATACGGCGAGCTGAAAGTCCTCTTGAGAAGTTGATGGTTGGGGAAGTCGTCACTGAATTACATGTACCGCCAACAGTTGATTATGGCACGATACGGACTGTTGCTCTCTTGAAAAACCTCCGTATTAGGCGGGAGGTGGTCATCCAGTCGGTAGTTCCCCTAAGAGAGGAAATAAGAACGTCACATTTGCTACTGCCCCGACCCCTATAACCGAGATAGCAGATTTTGAAAGGACTCTCCCAAAAACCGACTGTTACCGTCCGGACGCGCGAGGTCACCATTCCCGGTTCCCGGGTTTCTCAGTGGTGGCCACACGCACGCTTGGAGATTTGATTGGTCGTCAGAATTGCTACCTTCCAGTATTACGCGGGATGTCCGAAGCCCATCTCTGGGTCTAACACGGGGCTTACTTTACCACACCCTGCTGGCCACTCAGAAATAAATCCGAGAGAAGTTTCCTGCGAACACCCATAGGTCACGAAAAATCGCCAAGCTCGATGATTTTATACCCCCACTGCCGAAATTTCCTTAGTACAGATCCTAGCTAGTAACTTAACGGAGTTCTCTGCCTCGACCCCCTGGGGGATGGTAGGGGAAGAAGGGTGGGAGACCTTCAGAACCCCCCGGCTAGTTCTTCTTCAAAATTTGGGCAGAAGCTCAACAGTTAACTTAGGTTCAGAAATACCTAAATTACCTGTGGTACCACAAGAGATGTTGGCATAGTTTCTACCTATATCTATAGAAGCATTATATTCAAGTCAGCGTATTACAGTTTTTTCACTTCAAGTTCCGTATATTTCCTTGCGTACATCCAGCCTACAAACCCAGCAGCCAGCAGATCGCTTTCATCTGCTGATTCCAGCGATGTGTATCTCTGCTCCAGCGATGATTATTATTTGCCGTGTATTCCTTCATTGAAAGATTTTTTACCTTATTTGAATATATTCGGATTAAGAAAAAGTTATAAAAAGACTTTTTTGAGCTAACATTCCTAAAACTCTATCAGATTATCCACAGGCAGACTTCTATAATACGGAAGAATTTTATCATCTAAATATTTTCGCTTATTCTTTAACTGCTGAACTTTTCTTCTTTTTTAATTGCTGAACTTCTACGGTTTTAAAATATGTTTCTCGTTCTTTCTCGTGTTCAAGAAAATTACTTGTGTTTTTCTTGTTAGTATCTTGTAGTTTTTCCACTCTACAGGGTAAATACTTATTAATATATGTGTTCTTCCCGAATCCGCGTCTTTATAGCTATGCTGCCATACTGGTATAAGATAAAATTTTTCATAATTCAGAGACATCAGTCTGCTGCGAAATCAATTTTAATTGATTATTTATCTTTTAAAATGAGTTTCTTTTAAATTATTACTTTAAAATCTGGTTACATTTTTTTAAATTTAAATTTTGATTTTCCTCATAAAAGTTTCCCCTTTTTAAATTTTACTTCTGTTTAAGACACCACTTTATAGACACTCTACTTCTAGCCCTTCCCTTCTCAAATTTTATCCTCCTTCCCGAATTTTGATCATCTCAAATAGCTTCCTTTCTTCGTTTACTGTATAATGATTTTTCTAGCCAGGCTCATGCCATTGCGGAGACGTTAACATACAGTAACCAAAAAATTTGTACTGTATTTTTGTAGTAAATCTGTACAGTAGTTTACGTCATTCTTTTATTTCGGATTTTCAAAATTTTTCTGCCGTTATTGAAAGCGTAGGTTTGTTTTTTCAACAGTTATCTCTGTAAATATTATAAACAAATGACTTCCAGAGAGAACTCTTTCTTTCTCTCACTTTCCGACATCTTTCAATCTATTTCAAGCCCAGTGAAAAATTACTGCGACTTTTCAAGGTTTGACAATACGTTATGTTTAACTGATAAAATAGATCAGCAAAATAACAAGCATCATCGAAAATTAAATGATAGGAATTTTCAAAACATCCTTACTATCGCAACAGACCTCATGCCACATAGACAGAGCAACAGCTAAACAGGATGGAATGATTGCAAGATTGCGAGACCAGGCAGTCATCAAACATAAAAATGTTCACAGTAGTTTTTGATCTTAAGGATCAACTCAAAAGCGGTGTGTTGTGAAGTTATTTAAATCTTCTGAAGAAGAAGGATATTTTATATTGCGACCGTCTTCATCGCAAAACACAGTAGTTCATTTCGGCTTTCAAATAGCCCTCTTGTGGGTAGACACTGCACCTCAAAACCAAAGATCTAGAAAGAACACCAGAAAAAATTTGGGATTATTTAAGTTCGACAATTAAACTACAGAAACTGAGAACAAAAATTAACAAGATCCATCCCACAAATTCTAAATGACTTTTTATCAGTATGAATAAAATACTCGATTTGAAAGAACTTCAAAAATACTGAACTGAAATCTCCAAATTGTAGGCAACTATTCTTCATCGTAATCTTCGCCAAAAGCATCCGAAGTATATTGTGTTCAGTATTCTTTCTTCAGCTGCATCGTAAGATATGCTGTTTTCTTGGGTTTGTTTTTCAACGAGGTCATTGAGATTTTTCCTAACACTTTAATTAGACGCTGAAGTATATTAATAACTTAATTTTAAAAATATTCTGTCGTTTGTAAAGACTCCAGAAGATTCTAATTTAGAGTCTTTGAGCATCTTTGTTGGCTTAAATTCGTGTCTATTTTGGTCATGCGCCTCTCTTGCTGTCTGATTTCATCGCCAAAGATGAGGTCATAACAATCGTAATTGTAAAACTTTTCCTTGTCGGCTCAGTCTGTGTCCAAAGACGCACTCAACACAGAGAAGATTTTTCTGAAAACAAAAGCATTATTTAAACTGTCATAGCCAGAATTAAAGTCCTGGCTCTTTAGTTCCAACGGATCACTGCGCACGAACGAATATGTCCTACATAATGGAGCTCTCTCAAGTAGACAGAAAAGCTGTTATATCCAGAAAAAGCACATGCCTGTACAAATGACCATTTCAGGTCACAACTAGAGATTCTTTAAGTAAATTACAGACAGTTAGACTGCAACTATTTTATCCTTAAAATTTACTGCTGATAATAACAGAAACAGCACTGATTCAAGAACATCATTTACAAGTGGTTCTCTAAGAGGTCTTCAACTGCGATGGAGAGTTTCATTTTCTAGTTATAGAAAAACATTTATTGTGTACTCTTGTGTTAAGTTTCCACTTCTCTGAGATTCATCTGAAAATTCAGTAACAATATGGACTGAAAGCCACAAGGAACTTTTAATGGTTGCTTCTTTTTATTTCTCACCTTCAAGAGACTTATAAAACATTTCTATAGTGTATAGTACCATTATAGTCAACATTCCCAAGAAACTTGCTGACAATAATTTTAATTATTGGGGGAGTTTCCAATACTCGAAATCTAGTTTGACAGTAATCCAACTGAAAAATGATAGAGATGTTCAACTGCTTTAATTTGTTGCCACTCATATTAACAATAGAAATTCAGCTCGGATTTTATTGTAACTAGGGCTAAACCAAGCATAACCAAGCATGATGTAACGTTAGCTTTCATTGGTTTTTCTTCATAAATCATTAATTAGTCTGTAGTTCAAATTTAAACGATAAGAGATCATAAATATTACACTACATTTAGCCTTTTTGGAGGTACAGATATCTATAGAAAAGTAAGGTTACAGACAAATATTGGAGGCTATTCGATATTACATAGACACCTTCAAGATCAAAAAGGAATATTTCCTAGAAATATGAATAAATTTTCCGTCGGCATTGATTCATTTACTTTTACTGATCTGATTCTGGATTTTATTACATTAATATGTGAAAAATCATGTAAAAGAAAAAACAAACTTAATTTCACTGCCAAAATAGACAGAAGACTTGACTATAAAAAATGACGATTCCGTGCTTTAAGTAAAAGATTTCATAGTATTGGATCGACAGCAACGGAATATTTATTGTACATTTTTATAAGAGAATGTGCAAAATGGAAACTGACACAACTCGGGCAAAGTTTATTAAAAATTCAATCCTTTTTTTAAACGCTTTCTCATATCGATCTATTTGTTTATTACCCACACTAGAGAAAAGCTCCAAATAATTTCTATTGGGTCACTTCCATTATGAATTATTACTAGCTCACTCAGTACGTGGCTTTCAATACGACTTAAGAGAAGGCCCGTCAGTAGACCATGCTGTTACCAATGTAGCTGATATTCACAAAAAGTATATCTCCGAAAGGGAATATACTGCGTTTATTTCAATGAGCATTCCAGATGCATTTGATTATCTGTGGGGGTTGGATAATATCATTAAATGTAATTTAAAACGGTTAAACATTGACGCAGACATTATTAAAATTGTCTCCAACAAATCACTCTCCTCCAACAAATCACTCTTGTTTCACCAAACGTTGTAAGGCGTAACATTTATAAGATTATGCCCTCAAAGACTGTGCTTAAAAACTAAGTTTTTGGAACACAGTCGCGAATTCAGCTCTACAAGAACTTCAGAATAATTATCCTAGTGCATATGTTCCAGCATACGCTGACAACTTCTTGATCAATTTATCAGGACTTAGCATTCTGTGTGTATTCTTTGAGAACATGGTAAATTCTGTGATAGGGTTCTTATCCTTACGTTCTAAGTCCTGAACTGGAACAGGGAGCGGAAGGTACGCTATGTTCTGATGTAACTGCTGGGCTGGAGAATAACTGTACGTGAAGGGATTTGAAATCCTCTTTTATTCACTCACTATTAAATACAAACCTCCCAATTCGGGAGAGATACAGAACGTAACAGACCACACTTTGGTCGAACTTAACAATCAAATAAATTTAAATAAATTAAAATAGAACTTAAATTAAACTTTGCTTCGCAGAGCAATTCGCGGAAGTTGGCCTCTATCTAAAAGGGTGCGTAGCAAGGTATACTAAATACTACCGCACTTTAATTTATTTTACAATGCAATCACGTAGTAAGCACTATGGCTTATAAATTTAAACTGCTAGCTGGTCAGGCGAACGTTGAGCAGCGTGACCGTGATCTGAGGCAAAGCTCTCACACACCGAGAGGTTTCTACCTCTGGCTTAAATAGTGCTTGGCTGAACTTCAAAAATTAGCATAAGCTAAAAACGCGCGCTTCTTCTGACAGGAAGTTGAAGCAGAGAGGAGATAGAAAAGATTTAAATTAAAATAAACTTGGTTAGTTTAACTAAAACCTTACATACTTCCCGCCAGAATTGCGATAGTTAAACTACTTTGGTCCAAACGGACCATGTTGAAAACTAGCAATTCTAAATAGTCGAAAATTTCACTGTTCTAAACTTAGGCCAACTCTTACAAGGCAATATATGTTTGTGTAAAATACAGACGAAATTTTCTGGAACAACAATCTTCAACATTTTTTTTTTCAAGTCTTATTCTTCAAACAGTCTTACTCCTTCCAGCAAAATCTGGAAGGAAAACAACTTTAGTATGACATAATAACAGAATAATTCTAAGTGGTACAAATCCTTTTTTTTTTTTTCTGTGTAATTTTGCACACACACATTATCATTCAAGCACAATTAAATTCTTCCCCCGTATGCTCTCTCACCGGTGTTGGATGTAAAGCAAACCGCCATTGCGGGTTTTTATGTGTTCGGGGGTGTTCAACTCTTCCACCTACAATCGACTAACATTAGTTAGAACTTGACATACGAGACCTGAAAAAAACGCCCTATAACCAGCTAATCCTAAGGTTCTCACTAGCTTTATGTCTAACACTTTAAGTGTATTTGGTGGAGAGCCTAATTAACACTTGCATTCTAAAATAGTGAATCTTTAACTTTTCATGCATACAAATTCGCAGTTTGCACACAACATTCACATTAATATTGCACTTAACGTGCATTGCTAGCATAATATTATTTGTTACATTTCATAACACATTAACAATTTCACAGCAATCCTGAAATGCAAATAGAAGTTAAATTTCTAAGCTTACAGAAATATAGGTTAAATTTCTAAGCTTACAGCAAGTGCTTCCTATTCCTTTCTCAAGGTACTTTCTTGAAATATCAAATTACATTGAATTAATAGTCTACAGACTAAATCGTGTTTTTCAATTTTCCGAATTTTCATTCTAGACATTTTACAAGTCTTTAGACAAAGCGTCGTACAAAATCATTTAGTTAACATATTCTTTTCAGCAATTCATTGCTTTTACAGAATTAATCTATTTACAAAATTAAGTAATTTTAAATCTTTAAGAATTACAATTTCTTTTAACAAAACATTTTACTTTCCATATGAGAACTTATCGCTCACTTGGCGTAAAAGTCAACCTCGCTTGAGGTAAAATCAGTCCTGCAACTTGCAGTATACTCAAAAATTAACTAAACTTTTGAATACGAAATTGTACTTATCTTATTATGATCGTCCATCCTTTTCTTGGCCCAATCTTTAAAACTTGAGTAAGTTGTGGCCTGGTTCAGTTTCCTCGTTTTTCGTTGTTCTTTCGGAGCCTGCTCGTCTCTTTTTCTTTTGAAATTCCGTCGTTGTATCCTCGGCAATTTCCTTTGTAGAGGAGGTTGCTCCGCTGGACGTTTGGTGGACTGGGCCCTTCTCTCCTGGGCCCTTGCTCGTTGCTTGTCCTGGTTCCTGCTGTATTCGGGAAGTTGATTCTCAGGCTGCAATCGACGTTTCTTGCTTCTCAGGCACCTGTCCGATGATTCCACAGTTCTTTTGGATACATTGGGCTTCCCTTGCCCATTCTGCTTTCTTCTCTTGGTGCGCTCGTAATTCCGTTCGTAGATTTGTTCACCTGCATCGTGAGACTTTCTTTTGAAACCACCTTTTTGGTTCTTATTTCTTTGTTGGGGGGGAGCTTTCTTCTTCTGACATTTCGATGCCGTTGTAGCTGGTTCCTGCTGTTTTTGCTGACGTATATCTTCCTGGCTAGTCGATTGCCTCGGATCCTGAAACGAATCTTTAAATACAGCCATTTTGCTGCGATTATAGAACGGTTTTATTTGGTCCACATTCGCTTTGAGCGTTTGACCATCATTTCTTTTTAATATAACCACTGCCCCCGTAATTTGTTCAATTGTGAACGGGCCTTCAAAACGCGGAAAAAATTTCCCCACCTTTTCCTCTGGGGCATTTGACAAGTTGTGTTTAATCTTCAACACTTCATCTCCCACATTGTACTTGACCTCTCTTCTTTTTAGGTCATAGTACAATTTCTGTTTTCTTTGGGCCATTTCTATATTTTCCGTCGCTTCCCGTATTAACTTTTGTATATCACTCATTTTAAATTCTTCTGCCCTTTCCTGTACAAAGAACAGTTTATCTAGGGGGGTCAAGATCTTTCTTCCTAAGAAGAGTTCAGCGGGTGTTTTTTGTGTAGTATCGTGTTTGGCGGTCCTAAGGGCAAATGCAAATTCATTTATATGGCTATCCCAGGTAGAGTGATAGTTTTTCACATAACTACGAATTATTTTCACTACATTTCTATTCACCCGTTCCGCTATGTTTGACTGCGGACGATACGGGACCATCTTTAGATGACGTATGCCCAGTTTTGCACACATTTCCTCAAACATTTTACTAACAAACTGAGGACCATTGTCTGAAATAACTTTTAGGGGCGCCCCGTATTTTAAAATATACTTATTTAGAATTGAATCTACTACAATTTTTGCAGACGCGCGTTTTAACGGAATTAACTCTAACCATTTGCTAAAATGATCCACTATAACTAAAAGATATCGGCTTTTATTAACTTTACTTCGAGGGTAAGGTCCAAGTAAATCGATGCCTATTATTTGATTTGGGAATTCTGATTTAATACTATTTAGGAACCCGGCCGGGCGGAAATTAACATAATTATTTAATTGACATGTTGGGCACGACTGGACATACGCCCTAGTAAACTTTTGCAGTTCTGGAAAGAAAACTGCCTCGCGAACTCTCTGAACAGTTTTTCTTATACCTAAATGAGCCGAAATGGCACAATCATGCAACTCTTCTAATACATTCAACCTCATGCTAGCTGGGATAACCGGTCTATATTCATGATTCTCATTAGTAGCTTTCGTATAGAATAACAGTCCGTCAATTAATTCGTAATTTTCGGCCCTATTTCTTATCGGCACAATATCCGGATGATTGAAATTCTCAGGGTCGGCCAAATAATTGTATATATTTTTGAACTCCGGATCTTTTTTGAGTTCGGCTATTACTGTTTCACGAGAATCTAATACTTTGGATGTTAACATGGCTATCTTAATTACACTTCCATTTTCATCTAAGTTAATTCTGCTTAAAGCATCTGCCACAACATTTTCTTTTCCCGGCGTATGTTTAATTATTAGGTTATATTCCTGTAATTTGAGAGCCCACCTTATTAATCTGGGTGATAAATTTTTTCCAGAATAGAGTCTAGTGACCGCCGCGTGGTCGGTATATACAGTTACTGGAGAACTTCCAAAGAACACACGAAATTTCTGTACTGATGCTAACACTGCGAGAGTTTCTCTCTCTGTTGCGGAATAGTTTCTTTGGGTTTCATTTAATGTTCGGCTGAAAAAAGCCACGGGCTGACCATTTTGGGAAAGCACTGCACCAATCGCGAAATCTGAAGCGTCCGCTGAAATCTCTAATCCCTTATCCCCTTCTGGAAATTTTAAGACGGGAGCTTGAGTCAATGCGTCTTTCAATTTTTGAAACGCCAAGTTGGCTTCTGCTGACCACGAAAACCTAGCTTTTTTTCTTTTCAACTTTAGCAGTGGCTCAGCTATTTTTGCAAAGTCTTTAATGAAAGCCCGGTAATATGAACACATCCCGAGAAACGACGATAATTTCTTCGCTGTTTTAGGAACAGGATAATTTCTAATGGCTACTATTTTTGACTGATCCGTTTCGATTCCCTTTTGGGAAATTTTAAATCCTAAATAACGTAACTCTTTTGCGGCAAATTTACATTTAGACGCATTTATCTTTAAACCAGCTTCGTTTAACAATGAAAATACTTTTCTTAAATCTTGTAAGTGTTGTTCTAGAGTACTACTCGTAATTATAATATCGTCTAAATATATGAAAGTGCTTTTACCAAGGACTGGTCTTAAGACGATGTCCATACATCTTTGGAACGTTGCCGGCGCGCCGGATAATCCGAACGGCATTCTAAGAAATGCGTACGTACCAGATTTCGTTATGAACGCGGTTTTGTGTACGTCCTCGGGTTTTACCCCAATCTGAAAATAGCCACTCGTGAGATCTAATGTAGTCATGTATTTTGTAGACGAAATATTTCGAATAATTTCTTCAATTATCGGCAACGGATATACAGGATATTTTGTAACTGAATTTAACTTGCGATAATCTATAGCAAAACGCCACCGCTTCGGGTGCGTAATCGGGTAATCATTATTTTTCTTACACAGGACAACGGGGCTAGCATAACTGCTAGAAATTGGCGTGATGATTTTATTCTTTAACATCTCTTTAATATGATGTTCAATTATTTCCTCTTTTGTCCTATCATATCTATATGGCTTTTGCCTAACTGGCTGAGCGTCCCCCGTGTCAATGTCGTGGTTCACCACCTGCGTAAAGCCTGGTACATCACTAAATAAATTCGCAAAGTGACTTACCAGACCTTGGATTTTCTCTTTTTCCTCTGCTTGTAAATGTTCCAAGTCCAGCTGCGGGGGCTTATCATTCTTCGCTTCAATTGGCTTCATATTTAATGTTAGTTCTCCCCCCTTGAAATCAATTTTTGCTTCTGCCAAACTAAAAAAGTCCACACCTAGAATAATACAAGTCTGCAGGTTACGCACAATATAAAACAGGATTCTTACCTGTTCGTTGTTGATACGCACGAACAATGGTACTTTTCCTAAACAGCTACATTTTTCTCCTTGGGCCGCTATGACATCCGTGTCTCTTGCACTAAAAATTCTGTAACGTCGAAAGTGCTTCTTAAAGAATCTTTCCGATACGAAGCTGCTTTGGGCTCCTGTATCCAAGAGGGCTGTCGCCGGTATGTTGTTGATTAGAACTTCAATCTTCGGCAAACTCAAATTCTTAACGACCACGGTGTTTAAATTGATTTTGGAAGGGTTTTGCGCTGCTTCGGACTTCTTCACCTTCCTCGAAGAAATCCCTCTTAGTTTAAATTCTTTTTCTTCTGGTTGCCCTCGGAATCTTTGCTTGTTCTTCTATTAAATTCCCTTCGTTCGCCGCTCGCTTTAGGAGACACATCTTTCTTCGGCCATTGCTTCGCCTTATTCCCGTAACTTTGATTTTGCTTTTGCTGCGGTCTTGGCGAACTCCACTGACTTCTTCGCTCAAATTGGCGTCGTCGTTCGTTGTCGGCTGTTCTTCGGCTTTCAAATTGTACCGCGAGCTCAAATAATCTGTCTAATGTTGTTGGATTTCTTAGTTCGATGAAATCTTGAACTTGGGGCAGTAGCCTAGGAAGTATAACTTGAATAATTTCAGGATCCGGGCGACTTCCATACAAAAGCTTGAAAACTTGAATTTTCCTCAAAATAAAATTAGACAAATCTTCTATTCTTTCTTGGTATCGGCTAAACAGTTCAGCTTCCAATCTGGCTCGATCTCGCACCACGGGAAATGCTTTCACTAGAGAATTCTTGAAATTTTCATACGTGTATGTGGGGCTTCCTGGTTCCCCCAAGAGATTCTTTCCGATGCACTTGAACCAACTTAGCGCTTGGCCCTTCAAAGCGCTGGTAGCAAGAGCGACTTTCTGAAATTCGTGGACTGGATATAGCATGAAGTGGGAGTCTAGCTTTTCCAGGAAATTGATTACGGCTGTCTTGCCGTCAAAACTTGCCGCTGGCTTCATGGCTGCTCGCATGGTTTGTACGATGTAGCCGAATCCTTCTATGCCAGGAGGTGCTATCTCAGGATTCTGGACAGGTACAGCAGGTGTCTCAGGTTCGTCTTCTTGTTGCTGAGGCCATCCTCTTCTTTCTGTGCGGGCGCCATTATCAGGACTTAGCATTCTGTGTGTATTCTTTGAGAACATGGTAAATTCTGTAAAGGGTTCTTATCCTTACGTTCTAAGTCCTGAACTGGAACAGGGAGCGGAAGGTACGCTATGTTCTGATGTAACTGCTGGGCTGGAGAATAACTGCACGTGAAGGGATTTGAAATCCTCTTTTATTCAATCACTATTAAATACAAACCTCCCAATTCGGGAGAGATACAGAACGTAACAGACCACACTTTGGTCGAACTTAACAATCAAATAAATTTAAATAAATTAAAATATAACTTAAATTAAACTTTGCTTCGCAGAGCAATTCGCGGAGATTGGCCTCTACCGAAAAGGGTGCGTAGCAAGGTATACTAAATACTACCGCACTTTAATTTATTTTACAATGCAATCACGGAGTAAGCACTATGGCTTATAAATTTAAACTGCTAGCTGGTCAGGCGAACGTTGAGCAGCGTGACCGTGATCTGAGGCAAAGCTCTCACACACCGAGAGGTTTCCACCTCTGGCTTAAATAGTGCTTGGCTGAACTTCAAAAATTAGCATAAGCTAAAAACGCGCGCTTCTTCTGACAGGAAGTTGAAGCAGAGAGGAGATAAAAAAGATTTAAATTAAAATAAACTTGGTTAGTTTAACTAAAACCTTACAAATTGTGGGAAATGGAACAAGACGCAAAGTCTGAAACAAGTTGAAATCATTCAGGATAAATTTTCAAATGGTGTAATTCTCACAAACTGCACTTACAAGAAAACAAAACTAAAGCAATCGTCCTAAGCAAGCCAAAAAGACAATTACGTACTCCGAATTTTACTCTAAACAATCATACAATAAATTTTTAAAACGTTAAAAAATATCAGTCATTCTAAATGAAACTAACTTAGACTAAAGATTGAGGTAACTGCCTTACTTATCTTATCTCGAAAATAAAATTGCAGTTCTACACAGAAACATGTAACGTATGCCTTCTAAATCGAGGGGTTTCTCGTCATATTTGCTGCTAAGAACTCGAAATTTTAACGGTTCGGTTTTTATAATTGTCATGCTGTTTTTATAAACATCATTCATCTGCAGCGAAGATTAGTGCTACTCGCAGTCACAAGAGAATTTAAACTGCTCTAACCAATGTATTGTTAAATGTGGTTGGTGTAAAACAGTTACGTCTTATTAGTTTACAAAAATATACAAGCTGCATTAGTTTAACGACTTGCAAGAAATATTCTTCTTTCTCATGCCCATTATATTAGTTTTGATTATGATAAATTTTACAAAATATTAATAATCAATGACAAATATGCATACAAACATATATAATTATAGATATAATCAAATCCTTGCATATTCAAATTACTATTTCCATTACATCCGCTTAAAAATCCAGGAAAACACAAATTTATAACAGTTAAACACTATAATGATAGAAAAAATAATTGAAAAGCAGATAGGATACAATAAAAATTTATGATGATCTTTTTGAAAACTGGCAATATCAGGTCTATGAAAAAGGTACTTTTCTGTTATCGGAACAGACTTCAGAAATGGATGTTTGTATGCATGTGTGTGTTAATGTATGCATTTTTATATGCAAGTACGTATGTATGTGTATACATTCACACATATACGCCCATACTTACGTACACACGTGCATACACGTATCATATATGCATTTCTGATTCAGGTTCCAATAACAGAAGAGAACCTAAAAAATGCAACAAAACTCTAAGAGAAGGTAACGTAAATATAACAATAACGCAGGGTGCAGGATATCATAGTTGTTGAATTACTATTAAATGTATAAAAATGTGAGTTTAAGAATACAGAGAATGTTCGCAGATTTTCTAGACGACTTTGCTTTGTAATAAAAAAATCTTCTGTTTGGAAAAAACATTTTTAACTCCAACGATAATTTTGAAAGTGTATACTATCGTCTGCTACTTGACATTTTGTTTTCATGCAAAATTTCGCTTCTAAAGAAGGAATGGACAGAAGGCTATATTCGTACTCTTTCTGAAGAAAATTATTCATATTTAGTTATTAAAAAATGTTGTGAAAGTCATGATTTTTCCGGTATCTAAAGGAACGATAGATGGCATTGTCAATAAGAAAGAAAAACAACGTCAACGTTTGGCTTCAAGGAGAAAATTGTTCAAAATACATAACCAAGGAGAAAACGGAATGTTTCGAATGTTGCAAACGTAATAAATTTAGTGGTCAAAGAAAATAAGAGAAGTCATAGACAGTTGCATAACCATTAAAATGCTCAGTGTCAACTGCAAACAAAGTGATTGTTGCTGATTTGAATCTTAAAAAGGCGAAGAAAACGTAGTGTGCATCCTCTCTCTCCACGACATATCGCCTGCAGAACGCGTTGCAGAATTCTCTATGAGAAACAATTATTCGGACAAAAATGGAAAAATGTTGTCACGATAGATGAATTTTGGGGTGTATTTTAAAGAACGCAGTAAGAGATCCATTTATTATCATCAAAGAGAAGACAAAAATCTTAGAACATGGTTCAAAGTATCTAAAGAAAGTTTTTCAAAGGGGTTTATGATTGTTGTTGGCTTTTGTTATAACAAAAAGTAAAAGTTAAAGAGAGTGCAGGAAACTGTTAACTCCACATATTATAATGAATATATTTTATATACATTTTTTAAAATATGAAATACATTTTCTTTACCCATAATGCCATTAATCAGTAAAACTGCATGAAGACAAAACAAGCAGCCGCACGTCCAAATCCACTGTTAATTTCCTAGAGAAAAAATGGAACAAGAAGCGTATATCAAGGCCATGCTCTTCACTCATATCCCTACTAAATCTCCTGACGTATCATTCACGAATTTTTGCATTTTTGGACTTTTAAAAGCGAAAAAAAAAAAAGCGAATTGCCAAACGTCGAAAAGTAAAAGCGAATTATCCGAACGTCGACCTATAGCCCTCCTTGGAAAGCTCTTCGAGAGGAATGGGATAAAATACCTCTTTCGATACTAAAAAACGCTTTATTATCTTTGAAATTACAGTATAGAAAGGTAGTGAAGAATAAGGGTTATCAAATAGAATATTTTAAACATAAAAATGTAAATGTTAGGTAAAATATTTCTGTAAATACAACGAAAATCGTCTACAAAATGTGCGAACAGCCTCTGGATGTTAACTCTCGTGAAAACGAACTACTATCATTATGTCAGAAAGACCCAGTACTTCAGCAATGTATTTAAGCAAAACATTGCTTTTTGTTCGAAACCATTAAGTCTATTTTGCATTATCGATTTTGTTAAGTGATAGGTTTTTAATTCACAAATCAAGTGATTCTACAATAAAGAAATGTTTATCTCATTACTAAAAAATGTTTCTTTGTAGACATGACTTGTAATTTATATTACTTTATATCTAACGTTTTTTTCATCCGAAGGAAAATACAAGTGAGTAATACTCCAGATGTTTCATCTGATTCAGTGGCAGAGTGGACCGTCATGCTAATGTTATGCGCCGGACGCAATTTTATGGATGCTGCGACTGTGATAAAAAGGTAAAGTACGCAGTTATGTCCCACCGTCTTATCCTTTTGTATATTTGATTATGGCAAAGCACACTAGGACTATTAAAGGAAAGGCTATCGTGGAGGACATTCTAAGGCATTTAACAGATTCCTATATACGTTACACATGGGGAAAATCAACAAAATGCCCATGCAGCCATCCCTTTCGTCTAGATTCGAACCCAGGTTGGAACTACCAGTGTTCAGATTTTTACCGTTCGTACATTCTAAACGTCAATTTTGATGAAATTTTTCAAATATTTTTTAATTACTTTATTTTAAAGCTTAGACTTTAAATTTCTCATTTTTTTAACCTCTCCGGTGATTAGAAGCAAAGTTATGGCTATTCTTATTCTACTCGTGAATTTGAAGTTGCTGTTTAAAAGATCGCAATTGATGTTTACGTGGACACAGAATACATTAAGTACCTTTAAAGTGATAATTTTTCATTTGAATACTTTTCATGATGTTCAAACGGTGATTTTGAGACTTTCTATGAAGTGCTCGAGAATACGATCAATTTCGAAGTTTCAGTTTCATATTTGGCAACATTTTCTTTTTTATTCTATTTGTGTTTATATTCTGCTTTTTATTTTCTTGTACAAAGGCAGTATTGTAATCGGGGAAAATTTCAGGTATTTCAACGGAAATATCTATTTTGACTGCTCTCGAATCCATTTGAAAGATGTTTTTGCGTGACATTTGTACGTACGGACAAAAAAAAAGAAGGAAAAAAACTATTTTTTCCAAAGTTGATTGTAGAATAGATTTAAATTGAAATCAGAAGGATGTTTTTGGTACATACTGTACGCACGTACGTTTATTTCTCTTAAACTAAAAAATAATTAGCGGTAGAAAGTTAAAATTTTGTATATGGGACTGCTATAATATCTAGTTATGCCTCTCCCTTTCCCCCCACACAAATATATCTTATATATATAATATATAAGAATATATATTATATATATATTCTTATATGTTGCGGTGAGCTCTGTATTTTATTCTTATATGTTGGTAAATTGTGCATTTTATTGCTCTAAATGTGACGGAAGTATGTTGTTCTTATGTTCCAATTAAGGTTTTTATGCCTTTAATTAATCTGCATGCAATAGTTGTAGAATTATCAAACATTTAAGTGTGAAGAAAGAAATTGGTTTTTTAAAAAATTGCTTTCAACTGTATTTGGTGTTTTAGGTTTTTCTGCATTTTACAATTTTTAATGAAGATGTTTTGAGTATTATGCCTTTTTTACCGCGAAGTGAGAATTGAATTCAATGAATTAGAAATATATTTCTAAAGAAATTCAAGGATATAAGTTTGAATGAAATGCAGCAAAAAATGTGTATAATTTTAACAGGCCGTACAAGGCGGTCATATGGTCTTTAGTCGTTTTTTTTTTTTTTTTTTTTTTTAACATTTTTATCAAAAGTACTTTTGCTTGCAAAATACGCAATTTGTCACTGTCGCGGCATTTTTTCACTGTTGTTCTTTAAAAATGTTCCCAATATATGGACAATTATCGAAGGGAGGTGACACTTGCTGCAAATTTACGACGTGCTGCTTCGGGAACAAATTACCAAGATAAAATTTAAAATTAGCAAAACCTGTTATAAATATTTTAAAAACCTGTGTACATAGAGCTTTGTGGTGCCAAACTGTTAAAAAAGTGTTTGCACAGAAAACTTTAAACTTTCAGTGAGGGTTTTTATAATATATTATGGTGTATAATACCAAAGCAAGTTATTTGTTGAACTAACAATATTATTTCTTGACTTCTATATAGGAGTAATGCACTTTTATAACGGGTTTAAGGAAATGATTGAAGTATTAGAAAAACTTAACTCTCAACAATGTGCTATTAAGGGATGTAACTGTATGGATGAATCGCAGATTGTCGACTTAAAGCTAAATCTTTATGTTCTGAAAAAATCCCGTGAAGAAATTAAGAGTTTCATTAAAGAAAAACTTTTCTTTATAACAAATTTTGCATTCTTAATAGACCGCCTGTTTTAAAAAGTATGTGAACATGAACTACGAAACATGCAATTATTTTTGGGCCGGAACTCTCATATAATTTCTTTCCATAATGGCATATAAAAAGTTACTGCAAACGTATATTATGATAACCAGAAAATCATTGTGTGATTTCATTTTTATGGCTAACGTTTTACAGAAAAAAAAATCTATAATTAACTTCTGATTCATACCTGAATTCATCAAATGAAATATAATCTATATACACAGTCCAGTCACATTAATGTGACCACCACGTACTTTCCATGTCAGAGTTAAATAACCAATCACAGAAGGCAGGTGGCAGCAAAGTGCAGTTGAGCGTATATAAAGGGTGTGTGAGGGCTTCGGAAAACATTTCAATCGTTGGCGTAATGCAGAAACGAAGCGATTTATCCGACTTCCAAAAGGGCATGATCATTGGCTTTCGGGCCAAGGGTGGAAGCATTTCCGAAACGGCTGAGTTTGTGAACTGTTCGCGTGCCGCCGTGGTAAAAGTGTACCGTGCATGGCAAAATGGGACTGTCCAAAATCAGCGACGTGGCAAATGTGGTGCACCACGGGCCATAGATGACAGAGGCGAACGACGGTTGCGGAGATGCGTTCGGGCAGATAGACGGGCTACCGTTGAGCAACTGACCACCAAAATGAACCAAGGGGCTACCAAAAGTGTCTCCCAAAGTACTATTCAGCGAACATTGCTGCGTCTGGGCCTCCGAAGCAGACGCCTGGTTCGTGCACCTATGCTGACTGCTGTTCATCGACGGCGAAGGCTAGAATTTGCACGCCAGTACAGCAGCTGGACGTCCACTGAGTGGCGACAGGTTGCGTTTTCGGATGAATCGCGTTTTATGCTCCATCGGACAGATGGACGTTGGCGTATAAGGCGTGAAACCTCTGAAAGGAACCACCCTGCAACCATTGCCGGAACGGTCCAAGCTGGAGGCGGGAGCATTATGGTCTGGGGAATGTTTTCCTGGCATTCTCTAGGTTCACTGATCATTGTGGAAGGCACAATGGATCAATACAAGTACGCATCTGTCCTTGCGGACCATGTTCACCCCTACATGCGCATTGTTTTTCCTCAGGATGATGGCATCTTCCAGCAGGACAATGCGAGGTGCCATACAGCTGCCAGTGTACGTGCGTGGTTCGAAGAGCACCAGGATGAGTTTACCGTCTTCCCCTGGCCAGCAAACTCACCTGACTTAAACCCAATCGAGCATCTGTGGGACCATCTCGATCGAGTTGTTCGCGCCATGGATCCTCAACCGCGTAATCTAGCGCAGCTGGCCATGGCATTAGAGTCGGCATGGCTCAACATCCCAGAGAACACCTTCAGGGACCTATGTGACTCTCTTTCTGCACGTCTCGCAGCAGTCCGCTCTGCGAAAGGTGGTTATTCTGGCTTTTGACAGATGGTCACATTAATGTGACTGGACTGTGTAAGTACAGCATGCTTTATTGCAGAATAATTTTGTACTTCTATAAATGCTTGTACTATAGTTTTTTAATGCATTTTCCTGATTTCTGCCAATTTTTTGGCTTGATGAAGAAGGATCTGTAATAGTTTTAATTAAAATCTATACTAGACACAAAATTGCTGTTTTTTAATTTTAAGAACTTGTTGTTTATGAACGTGTTTGCACTGTCAAAATACAAATAATTTCTTCTAATTTGGTGAAAATAAATGCCTTTTGTTTACATGCTTGCAATTTTTCCTCCGATTTAGAGGAGAATGGATACATTCTTGGCGACCTACGTGGCTTTGCGGAATAGGCTTACTAGATGCAACTGTTGGAATTGTTGGCATGGGAAGAATAGGTATGTAATTAATTTGTTTTAAGAGTAAAGGTATTGTTGCGCGCTGCTGGGTTATTTTCGGTTGTCGAACTGAAGAGTACCTCTTCTTGCTAGTTTGACTTTTCACTTGCGATTTCTGTTAATTATATTATTGATTTCTACACATGATCATCTGTTATAAGATCTGTCTCTGTTATTCCACATATAATAAGAATAGATCCTACAATGAACCTGGCGAATTCTCGCACAGGTGTAAATGAATTACCAGCAGAGAAGAAGGTTGAAAGGTAACCCTTTATTAATTCAAAGTTTAACAGAAAAACAGGATCTTCCTGCGTTACAAAAACATCGTCAACTTGCTGTGAAAACTTAAATGTAGAATGTAATTCAAATCGAATCTAAAATAGAATGGTGCTGGATTAGGACGTTAATTTACATCTAAAAGGTCGACTCGCAAAAACCTAACAGGCGGGATGATAATCCGAAATGGCCAAGAGGCTTACTAGCGTAACAGCGAGATAGCAACGAAACGTGCTCTGGCTATCGAAAACACGCTTTGAATAAACTCAGAGATTTACCCGTTTAAATATTTTCTTCACTTCACCTTAAATTCACATCCTCGCAAGAAAATACTAGGGAAAGTTAAGAGGTTCAAGAAAGGTATCAAACTTAAAATAAATTTTCTGTACAAAATAACGGAAACCCTACACTGTTTGGGTCTTTCTTATTTCCAGGAATTAGTTTCTGAAGTTATGGATTTGAAGTCATTGTTAACTTGTCTAAGACTTTTCCACACAAAGTCTCCTTCAAAGTACATCAGTATTTCCGTGCAAACTTCCTTCACAATGTCGAATTCCTGTAGTGATTATATCCGCCTAGCTTTCTGGCGCTCCAGTTTTTCCAATTTAAGTACTAAATTTAATGAGGACAATAAATGCGCACCAGGAATTTGCGGCAATAGAGATAATGGTTAAGTTATTTATGTTTTTTTAACAGTTTTCTGATATTTTCAAAATATTCCAAAAACGTGTCTGGCTATTATACTGGTTTCGATTCCTTAAGTCCGTAGTTTAAATCCATTTGTTTCTAGTTATCTGATCTAAGGTTTCTCCTGATTTTTAGCAAGATATTACAAGGTATTTCTCCTGCCTTCTCGGTATGCCTTCGTGGTGTAGTTGTCAGCACGCTCGACGTGTGTTCGAGAGGTCGTGGTTCGAGGGCATTGCTCATTTTTCTCGTCTCATGCTTCCAAATAACTTGATGACTCTACAATATAACTGTTCTTGTTTGCAATATTTTTCAAAAGTTTTCATTGACAGAAAATCGTATGGAGATCTTCGGTTTGGAAACCAGCAGAATATGTGAAGCTTAGCGTCTAGACGAAGATCGAATGATGCCATTATCCTGCATATCTTTTAGAAGCTTTTCAGATTCTTTCTCTTTCGTGGAAGGAAGATGACAAGGACGTTGCTTAATGGGCGGATGGCTTCTAATGTCGACCCTGTATTGTGTCACATTCGGGCGACCAACATCACTAAATAAATGTGAATAGATATGTAGAGACATTATGTTATTTTGAAGCAGAAGACATGAAAAATGAGCAACGCCTTCACCGGGAATCGAACAACGGACCTCTCGGTTACGCATCAAACATGAAGACCACTACACCACGAAGGCATGCGAAGAAGGCGGGAGAAATACCTTATAGATATCTTTAATTAAATTACAGCTTGCATTTTACTAGCATTTAGCTTTGAGATAGTAGTCAAATCTTTTAATTCAACTGCACACTACTTCTGATTGAAGGAATTTTGCACGATGCTTTTTAGAGAAGAACGTGAAACAGTTTCGTTTCTTCTGATAAATGTATGTGGCTCACCACTTATATTCTAGCAACTCTGACTGATACACTTACTTTTGATAAGTCTACAAGTTGAAGGGATAGCACATGTTGCAATTAAAACAAGCTGCCTCTCTTCTGATGTCATATATCTATACGCATACAATTGTAAGCGCTAAATTATAAATTAACTGATTTTAATTTATGTAAAAAGCAATTTAAAAATTCTCAGCTGTTAAGAGTTTTATACAATGTTTTTAATTTTGTTCTATTTTCGTCCTCTAGGGCAAGGAGTGATGAAAAGGATTTTGCCATTTGGTGTGAAAAAGGTTCTATATTTCGACGTATTTCATCCAATTAAACCAGGTAAGTGAAAAATATTTTAACCTGATAAGTCATGAGCAATCGAAGGAGCTCTAGTCCAGACTTAGCTGCAATTTTGGATCCAAATCTAATGGAATTTTTTTTTTATTTAGCGAGAGGCGAAAGGTTTTATGTTAATGAACTAGTTATTATGATTCGAACCTTTACTAAAATTCCTTCTTTCCGTAGTCCTCATCAAAATGCAAATTAGTTTTGGTATATTTAAGCCAATGGTGTGAGTATTTATAAGAGTGTTTCGCAGCCTTGTCTTGCCATTATGCACTATTTCCAGTTCTGAGTAAGTTTTATTCGGGCTTTAGCATTTTGAAAGCTGACGTTTAAAATACGTTGTGGTAGTTACCGTGAGCCAGCTCGAATAGTCTATTTTATGGGTAGTCTCAGACTACGTTATCTGTATTAAACATTCCCTCCCCGCATCGTGCCATCTCAAACATGATTCGGAACAATATGTCCCCCGTAATGAATTCAGTCCTATGTTACAAATTACACTTGGAATTACACACTTCGTCCTTGGAGGTCTCTCTAAAAATTTTGTTCCATTACGTTACGTTATGCTACCCTCGCGTCGCTTGGAAAACGTTGCCATTACTTGGAACATATGAAAGTCGCTTTCTACAGAACTCGCCCCGAAGAAATCCTTAGAATATTTCCATTCGAAAAATGCATTTAAAGGAATAAATTTAGGTTTTAAATTTAATCGATTTCTAATTGCTGAATAAATGAGTGATTAAAAAGCAATAAATGAATGAACAATGTTCGAAAATACCACTTATTGAAAATATCATACTCATGTCAATATACCACATATGTTTTGTCTGTATTTGCGTTGTCAAAACAGAAAAAAAAGCATTTTTAAAGATACGCTAATATTATTATGTTACTAGTAAGCTTTAATTCTCTAACAAATCGAATAAGTGAAAGCGTGAAACGGTAGAACGGGAGAATTAAAAAGTACAGAATAAATCCAATTTGGAAGTTGTGTAGACATTTTTTAAACTTCTTGATAAGATTAAACGAAATTAAATAATAAATAAATAATATTAAATAAAGATTAAAATATAATAATAAAGATAAGCATATATTATGTACTGTATTGGCGGCGCGTAACTACAGAAAAGGCAGCTGTGCATAAATAAATAAAAGGAGTAGGCTAATAAATATATTGCTTAATATTATATTAACAATGAAGGACTGCCAGTCATCGTATACATGAAAATGAGGAAACACTGTGAGAAATTTCTTGTATGGCAACCAAATGGAATCCAACTGAAGAGAGTGGAGGATTTGTTCCGGATCATGCTGAGGAAGGAAAAAAACGTTAAGTACTTTAGACATTTTTTTAGAATTGGAATATTTGACCGAAGGGATGATAAGAAAAGAGAGATTGCAGATGCTCAAGAAAGTCAAAGATAGTTAGTTAACTCCTCCTCCTCCAGCTGAAGACAGACTAAAATAATGTGAAATGAATTCAGACTAAAAAACAATTGAAATAGTGGGATATTGTGTATTTATATTAATATTTCTCATAATTAATAAATTAATAAGCTTATGACACCTCTATTAAATCTGAAGTACCTGTCTATAGCCAAAATCAACTTACAGCTCTGCGTGAGTTCTAAATTCTTTTAATTCTTCAGCTCTGCGTGAGAAATTTGGTATATTTGTTATCAGCGATAATAACGCCAAATGTGATTTACACACTTTGTAAAAATTATTTGAAAGTATGAACGATGACCATTTTTCCGCTCGTGTACAAAGAAAAAAAATCTGATGTGTACACCACATGACTTCCTTGTACGGAGTATTAAATTATACGCAATTTTCCTGCATTTCATTTAAACATATTAAATTAACAGTTAACGAATTTTTAATTAAATCTACTTCGTTGATAGCGTATAAACAACAATAGAATAAATGCACTCTTTAAAGTTCACTACTTACCATACCACACTTCGGCGCTAGGTTCATTTAACAGCGTTACATCTCATTCATTTTATAACGCAGATCGAACAAAAATTATAGCATCTGAATAATTAATACAAGCTCTATTCAAATACTGTAAAAAATTTAAAACGATACATAAAAGAAATTATACAAATGAAAAAGAAACAGTTTTTCACAGACGATTCAGCGCCGCTTACCTAATGCGCATGCGCTACTAATTAATTCAGTTCTCGCTTCGCGGTAAGGCAAAAATACTTAAAAATTCGAAATATTTTCATTAAAAATTGAAAGATATAGAAAAACATGAAACACCAAGTACAGTTAAAACAATAAAAAAAACAATTTTTACAATTAAAGTTACAATTTATATGCAAAAACCAGCTAATAACTTAAATGATAATCTCAGAATGAATCAAGCATAATTTAATTCCCAATAATAAAAGAAGACGTTACTTTATTGTTGCGAATTTTAGTTTCCCTAGATTGGCAACAAATCCACTATTCTACTAAGCGTCAAATGTAAACAAATATGCCCGCTATCATAAACAAAAATTAGGCTTAGCCGCACTAAAAAAACTTTTAAATTGTTGATAATTCCACAATTACTGCATGCAGGTTAACTAAGGGCATAAAAATCTTAACCGAAAGATAAGAACAATATAATTCAATCATTTTTAAAACAAATTTACAAACTTATAAGAATAAAGAACTGAGCTCACAGAGCCGAGTAAGAGAGTGGATATATATATAGGTATATATTGTTGCGTGCGTACGAGTTCGTTATGTAGTGAATGCACAAGTCGTTAAAAAGTTAACCAAACAGAAATAAATCAAAACACTGAAATATTTCTTCAGTATTAGCACAATATCACAATATTTCAAACGTTAAACAGAATTCACTTCAAAACAGAAAAAGGTAATCCAATCTCACAGAGAATTCGCTATAATCAATCACAGCATTAAGTAAACAAGCAACAGTTCGCTTTAAACAGCTACAACTACAACTGAGATGAGGTGTTTCAATTCGGCTTTTATAAGCTTTTTAATTATCACTAGAACAATCTCGATTTTTCTGGATGGCAACAGTAATTACGAGATATTTATTTATTAAATATTAAATGCACGAGCTCTTTTATTTTTATTTTTCCGACGTAGCTTTCTCTTCAAAAATCGTCTGCGTTGCACGGGAAAATAAAGCAATTTTAATTACAATTCTAAATCCTAACAATATATATATATATATATATATATATATATACTTTTGGTGCGGCCGATTGCAACCAAAATGCGATGTGCACATCTACATTTTATAGCAGCCCTGCATACAAAATTTCAAAGTTCTGAGGCTACTCATTTTTGAGTTATGCAAAATACATACATACGTACGTACGCACAGACACCACGGAAAAATCTCTTCAGAATACCTTTTAAATCAGTTTTATAATTATTGTGGGAGAAAAGAGACATTTGTTCTGTCCTTAAGTACGGATGTCACTCAAGATCATCGTTAAATTGCATTCGATAGCGGTCAAAATAGATATTTTCGTTGAAATATGGTACCCGAAATTTTTCGCGATTACAATACTTCCTTTTTACTTCGTACAAGGAAGTAAAAGAAGAAAGGAAAGCAGGTTGCTATAAATTGTGAAATTCGCGAAATAAATTATTCTTGGCGCAAACTGAAAAAAATGCGCCACGATAAATTTTTAAATTTCTCCATAAATGTCTCACCAAAAATTACAAAATTTAATGTCTATGCATAATTTGAGTCGTAGAATCGAAATATGGAAAAACATTGTTATGTTATTTCAGAAAAAGTACAATTTTGTGTCAAAATACCTATGTCATATGTCAGAACAATGTTGTATATAAATATAATATATAACCTAAGTCGCGTTTTCGGGACATGAAAAACGCAGGCTGAATTTCGTCAATTGGCACAGTAGAACGGGAGATATAGAACTGTTCCCCCCCCCCGAGTATACACCTGAAAGTGGAAAAGAAAATGAAGCACTTGCTTCTGGAAGTTAGATGGTAAGCTGGTGTGCTCGAAGAGGGAGGTACTCCTGATTGGTCCGTAATCTTATTTTAGGAGATAAGCGGCAAATGAGCGGTATCTCTTACCTTCTGATAGGATTTTGTATGCTAGGATGTCTAAAAAATTGGCAGGATTATTGCAAATGGACTTATTGAAGAAATTTTCGTTCATTCTGGAAATGAAGTCTGGAATGTTTCCCATATTCAAGTCAGAGTGGAGAATCTTATTTCTTACGTAGTAAGGTGCATCGCTTCTGCGGTTTTGATTCAACTCTTTTTATGCACCCACGCTTGCCACATAAAAACGTACATAACTTTCTGAAAAGAGCAATCGCTTAGCTGAAATAAGAAAGTACAGTAAAGATGCAAATTAAAAATAACGTGTTAGTTTGTAAAAACCTTATTTTACTCTAACGAATTATTTTTAGTTTTAGAAACTTTCTTTTCCCTTCTGAGTTCGGAATTGGTATTTAAGCAGAGGTTTTAAGAGTTGTAGTAGGAGAGTTAGTTCCGAACTCAGAAGGGAACGTTGAGGTGACCCTTTAGGTTATATTAATATTCTTGGATCGACTTTGTTGTGTGCAGCCGATTTTAGCGGTTTAGATAAAAAAAGGAGCCCATTCGTGTAGCAAATCTTTACCTTTTTGATTCCCTATTTTATTTTCTGTTCAAGAATGCGTTAAGTTTAGTTCAAATAAAAAGGTTATTTAAACCTTCTTCTGAAGTCTTCTGTTCTTCCAAAACCTAGAGAGAATTCGCTACTTAGTCTTTTCAGAGGATCTTCAGTGTATGATTCCAAAACGCACGAAAAGTCTCTACAAGTTAAACAAATCATATTGTCCCAACCTCCTGACATTTCATCATTTTTCGAGTTTTTAATATCATGTGAAATTCTTTTTACTGCTGCTTGCGATTTATAGCCACACTCGAGAACAGATAAACCTATTCGTACAGCAATTTGCGGAAAACAACAAACGACTCGCAAAACGAACGCCATTCTATAATGGATAGCAAGGAACCATTTGTAGAAGGCCACGAGATTTTTATAGACTATGCTTATTTTACTTTATGGACTTGTTTTATGGGTTATTTAATGAAATTAACAATTTTTCTCACAGCGGAAGAGATGGGAGCGAAATATGTCGAGTTAAAAGAATTACTTCAAAATTCGGATTTCATTGTATCCATGTGCAACTTAACTGACGAAACAAAAAACCTGTTCAATAAGAGCGCCTTTGATAAGATGAAGCCTGATGCAGTGTTTATCAATACGAGCAGGTAATTTCTTTTGATGTTTAAATTTCGTTTTCCGTCAGTATAATTTAATATTAAAAACTATTTTCCCCTTTGATTGTATCTGCAAGAAAATTACAGGAATGAGTTCACATTTAAACTCAAAACTCTAGGTGTGTGCCCGCATAAAGCCGCAAAAATATTTATAAAAATAAAATATTAATTCAAATAAATTTAATTCCGAACAACTG
Organism: Stegodyphus mimosarum; assembly: GCA_000611955.2. Classification (NCBI taxonomy): domain Eukaryota; kingdom Metazoa; phylum Arthropoda; class Arachnida; order Araneae; family Eresidae; genus Stegodyphus; species Stegodyphus mimosarum. The sequence goes on along the minus strand of KK117417.1, from coordinate 32,218 downwards.
TTTGTTTACTTCAGTTTTATCATTTATTGAAACGAAAGAAAATTTGCATAATAAATGTATGATTTTTTTGTTTATGTCTCCATAAGGTGTTTGATATTGCATGATACAACACGTAGTCTTTGATTTCAAAGTTAATCCATATTTTTATAATTTTGTTCGCCAGTAATGCAATGTAGCTTCGCATAAATACATAGCACAGCAAAGCAGAAATATCTTTAGGATAATTTAAAAACAATTGTTAAACATTCTGTCTTAATCCCTCACTACTTAACTGCTATTTGGAAATCTTCAATACCAAACCGGTATCGCTTGATACTTTCGCAAATTCGTTTGAGTCTTTAATGCCAAATTATTGTCATTCTTTGCTTCGGTGTATGTGGTTTCTGATATTAATTTCATTTTTCAATTTTTATGAATTTAACAAGTAGTAATTCTGATATTGTATCCACAAATAATTCAAATGGTCAATTATGATATCTATGATTTAATATTTAGATAAGTAATTTCCAATTAAAAAAATATCTGTAAATTGTAAATCTGTCTGATGAATAATTTATTTTTTACTCTCGCATATTTTAAATTTTCAAAAAATCTTCAACTTATAACAACAACTTACAACTTTATAACATAAATTGAAATCAATGTTTTTATTTTGTTCCTGAAGACAATTCGTAATCCTAAATATTGATAAATCGAAACACTTTTTTAAATAGGAATTAATGTAAAATGAATTAATCCGTTCCCGGATCCAAAATGGTTGCTTAGAAAGCAATAATTTGTATGGAAATTCGTTGTGCAAAACCAATAAAATTCATAAAAATCTAACACAGTACGTAATATATAACGCAATACGAAACATATAAAAAACAAGAAACCTGCAGTTTAATTTTACCCTATCTCTTAAGAAGAAAAGTTGAAGGCGTATGTAGAAATCGGTAAAAAAAAAAAAAAAAAAGTGGAAAATGCTACACTGGTGTGCAAAACTTAAGCAACAATGTAAAAATTTAGCAGATAGCCATGAAATTGCAGAAAAGGAGGTCTGGAGATCAGTACAATGAAGACGTAAGTCAATAGAAACGTCATGCGTATGCAAATATTAGGAACGAAACGTCAGAGGTGACGTGAGCGCACACAAAACGCGTGACGTCGGCGCGCGCAGTTCAACAGTAGAATAAAAGGAAGGACGGAGACGCAATTCAACATATTCGCAAGTGCCAGCGAGTCAGTTCGTTAAATGTGGCTAGAAGAAATCACCTGGACGACTTCACACGTGGAAGAATGATCGGAAAGCTGGAGGAGGGGCGTACTGTCACTAGTGTAGCTGCAGAGTTCGGAATCAACATTAGTGTCGTTTCGCGAGCTTGGAAAGCGTTTCAAACCACAGGCACAGCTGTTAGAAAGATTGGTGGTGGCCGCCGGAGGACATCTGCAGGGGATGACCGATATATCGTCCTGCAGAAGGAAAGAGGCCGATAGCAGTCAGCAAGCGCCATTGCTCAGCAACTCTGTACAGCAACGGAGCGACAAGTGCCGCAGTTTACTGTGGCCAGACGCCTTCACAAAGGAGCCTATTCGCCCGCCGTTCTGAACGATGCCTCCCGTTGAAAGTTGGCCACCGACGCCACCGTTTACAGTGGTGCAGAGAGCACAAAAACTGGACAACTGATCAATGGAATCGTGTCCTCTTTACAAATGCGAGTCGGTTCAGTAACAGAAGCGATTCTCAACGCGTTTTGATTTGGAGAGAGGGCGGGACTCGGTTTTATCCCAGTAACATCAAGGAAAGACACCGTAACGGTGGTCCTGGAGTTTTTGTCTGGGGAGGCATTATGCTGAACGGGCGAAATGAGCTCCACGTTTTCGACAGAGGGTCTGTAACCGGAGATCGCTATTTTGAGAAGTACTCCTTCCCCATGTGCGTCTGTTCCGAGGTGCCATTGGCCCAGACTTAATTTTTATGGATGACAATGCATGGCCACATCGGACTCTTGCTGTTGAGGAGCTATTGGAAAGTGGAGATATCATTCGAATGGATTGGCCAGCGTACTCCCCAGATTTAAATCCCATCGAACATGTGTGGGATGCTTTGGGGAGACGCATTGCAGCACGCTTATATGTTCCGGAGAACACCCAACAACTTGAACAGATGCTGATTGAGGAATGGGCACTCCTACCGCAAGAAATGTTGCACCAGCTGGTTCTGAGTATGCGGAGACGGTGCGAAGCAACCATTGCAGTGAGGGGAGGGCATATCAGCTCCGATGCTTTCGTCATCCTTTATGTACATAATACTCTCCTTTATTTCTGCATTTCATGTCTCTCAATTGATTTCTCGTGGAGTTATGGCAAAACACCCTGCTGTTGCTAAAGTTTTGCACGCCAGTGTATTTTAGGGAAGGAAATAATAAATTTACCAATATTGCCAAATTCGAATGCGGAACGAATTTTTATGAATACAGCTGAAATTCAATTAGGATACAAAGTGGAAATATTAGTGCTGACAGTTATATTGTTGATCAAGTACAGAGCTACAGCTAGGTTTTTTTAACGCCCGGGAACAACAGAAGATCTCGCGTTCCTCCTATTTGCCAAAAGTGGAAAACATTTCATTTTAAAAATCCATAACATCAACTTGGTACCCAATGGATGCTGCGCTCCGGGAACAAACATCTCCCTTGCTCCCCTCTAGCTACGCCCTTGATCAAGTATGGGCTCAAATGTATCTGTCGTTGTAGGCTACTGTTTGTGAGCATCATCTACACTGAGTAACACTGGAAACAATGATCTCATTGGTAATGCTCAAAATCTGAATTAAAATGAAGTTGAATTACATATAGAAGATCACTTCTGCATTGCGTAAGCACAGCAATGCAACTACCGCTCTAGATAGAGCAAAGCTGTGACCTTTTTATTTCGTTCTTAATAGTTAAATTCACCCTGTTTCTCCTCAGCTTCCTTTGCAGTTATTCGTCCAATTCAGAAGGTTATGCAAATGATCAGGTAGGGTTACAAACTTATACAAACATATAGATGTATAGCTTAAAATGTATGATTTCTTAACTACAATTCCTGTTGAATCACGGAAATTGGCTACTGTTAGCAAAGGCACTCGTTCCTAATCTGCTATCAGCCAATGGCGCTGAGATCTTGTACTAGAAGAGACTGAAAATTAACCGTAATTGATAGGACCTTTCAAATTTGTAACTGAGTGACCAACTGTAATTTATAAATTGTTAGAGACTGTAAATATCTTCTCGCACATTTATGAACCGTTCAGTTTATATATGTAAACATATATATGTAATGATTTTGAATGCACAGTCGAACACTAGAACTCTTAATAGCTCTCGATGTCTGTCATAGCTGATGGTTGGAAAGGAATAGAAGGGAATGACGTAATCAATTCGCCAGCGGCATTTATACTATGTTTATGTATGTAGAGGCAAGCTATGATTGGCTAATATTAGTTTTAGTTGCCCTTTTGAAGTACCGTTACATAACATAGAAAGATCTCTAATTTGGGAGAACAAATGAATTTAGAGGGAAAGCACAAATCTAGAATGTTAATTTTGATTCGCCAATTAAAGCAGCTATGGTATTTTTTTATATCTTACATATATATAATAAAGGCACAATTTGATTTAATTTAATTTTTTTCCTGATTTAAGTTTAATTTAATATCTGAATTGTGCATTTGTTAGCTTAGAAATAGGCTTTTCTTTTTTTCATTTCCGTGCACACCAATCCCTGATGAAGGCGCTCCGGGAAACGTGAAAAATATATTTGCCTTTATTTTTTCTTACTTTTCGTGTATTTGAAGTAATTGTTTATTCGAGTTTGGTTTTACACTGCTTTGGTTTACCACGAATTCTGTCTAAATTAATAAAAAATTTTCTAAACCATTCATAAAACCGAGCCCCTACTTTTCTGTTCTTCATAGGAGACAGAAAACAATAATTTTGGTAAAAAAGATCGATTATGCTGGCAAGCAAAGCCCAAGGTTCAAATGATTGGGAAAAAAATATGCAAGATGAAAATAAAATACAAAAGTTTTTCGTATAAATAATACAAAACAGCATGTATTATTTGTCTGACACTTCTTGATTGATTGATTTATGCAATTTACAGTTTCATTAAAGCTGCTTTAGGGCTCTATTATATTATTTTTGAATGGCGATAACTCGTCTTGTTATATAGTGAGGACTGTCCATTAGCCCAAGACCAGCAGACAAAAGAAAAGTTAAGGCTAAAATATGAAACAAGTCTATTGTTACTTTTCTAAAATTTTAACTTCAATTTTTTTTCAGTTGTTCTACTTCTAACCTATCACATTTTTAAGACTTTACTGTGTTTGGTATTTTCATTCGAAAACTGATGCAGAGAATTTTCAAACCCACAGTGTAAATTTCGCTTAAAATATCCGCAAATGAATGGCGAATAAAATACTCTTCACCCTTTTAGAGGTGGAGTAGTGAATCAGGACGATCTGTATGACGCTTTGAAGAATAAGAAGATACGAGCAGCTGCTTTAGACGTGACACTGCCAGAACCATTACCCGCAGACCACAAGCTGACTACTCTTCCAAATATAAGTAAGTGCCTTGCTTCTAAATAAGGAATATATTTTTAAAATTTCATTCATTTATTATCGCATCAGTAATTTTCGGAAAAATAGTTAGATATTTGAATTTTATTTATTTTTTCTCTTGTTTTAATTTGTTAGGGCTCCAAAAGCAGTATTAGGACAAATGTGCTACTTTTGTTATTCTAAATGGCCAGTCACTTACAAGTTAAAGAATTCGTTGGGAATGGAAAACCCTTCGGCCATTTAGCTGTTTCATCACTGAGAAACGATAATACCATTATATTTTACTTTACTTCACTGATAAAGCATTTGATCCGCTTGGAAATGATGCTTATCAGCCTGTTTAAGCGCTGTTAGTGACTCTAATTTTGTTCACAAATCCATAGACATATCTACTGAGAGTTGTCTTTCTAGGAAAGGGCAATTCAAATGCAGTGCGAGGAGTTAAGTCAGCCACGCGACTAAAAGCATTCGATTTTAATTGTTCAACTGCAGGGGGCAGTACATGAGCTATTCTTTTCATTTAGAAAGCAGAGCTGCCTTTTTTGGAGCTCTCGAAATATAATATATAGACATAGTGATGTGCTCATTTGAAAAAGGATACATGCAATAAACTATTACACATATACAAGCAAAATAATACTATACAATATATGACACAATTCATTAGATAAGTGCTTGTAAATATTGTGCACTTCTGCCATACGAAAATACTGATGCACTAGTATATGTGCATACATATAACGGTACGATACAATCATAATATTAGTATAATACATAGGTTACACTAACATATTCCAATATTAATGCACTTTTCAAATCTGTTGTACATGTATTAATACTTTTGTCTAGAATTATAGTAGTAATGACAAAACTGTGTAGCAACATAAACATTGTATGTTGGTGAGAATGGCTACCGTCCTAAGGCAATGCAAACGGATTTGCATTGCCGTCTCAATGGTCAAAATAATGCCTGCCATAATACGACGGACAACATCTACAAGTTTATTTAATTATAATATCTATAAGTTTTTAATTAGGAAACTGATAAATCTAATGAAATTATGTTTCATATTTCAACATTTTCCGTAACTGTTTCATGATTTAACATCAGATCAGATCTCATTCGATTACATCCTCTAATACACAGTCCAGTCACATTAATGTGACCATCTGTCAAAAGCCAGAATAACCACCTTTCGCAGAGCGGACTGCTGCGAGACGTGCAGGAAGAGAGTCACATAGGTCCCTGAAGGTGTTCTCTGGGATGTTGAGCCATGCCGACTCTAATGCCGTGGCCAGCTGCGCTAGATTACGCGGTTGAGGATCCATGGCGCGAACAACTCGATCGAGATGGTCCCACAGATGCTCGATTGGGTTTAAGTCAGGTGAGTTTGCTGGCCAGGGGAGGACGGTAAACTCATCCTGGTGCTCTTCGAACCACGCACGTACACTGGCAGCTGTATGGCACCTCGCATTGTCCTGCTGGAAGATGCCATCATCCTGAGGAAAAACAATGCGCATGTAGGGGTGAACATGGTCCGCAAGGACAGATGCGTACTTGTATTGATCCATTGTGCCTTCCACAATGATCAGTGAACCTAGAGAATGCCAGGAAAACATTCCCCAGACCATAATGCTCCCGCCTCCAGCTTGGACCGTTCCGGCAATGGTTGCAGGGTGGTTCCTTTCAGAGGTTTCACGCCTTATACGCCAACGTCCATCTGTCCGATGGAGCATAAAACGCGATTCATCCGAAAACGCAACCTGTCGCCACTCAGTGGACGTCCAGCTGCTGTACTGGCGTGCAAATTCTAGCCTTCGCCGTCGATGAACAGCAGTCAGCATAGGTGCACGAACCAGGCGTCTGCTTCGGAGGCCCAGACGCAGCAATGTTCGCTGAATAGTACTTTGGGAGACACTTTTGGTAGCCCCTTGGTTCATTTTGGTGGTCAGTTGCTCAACGGTAGCCCGTCTATCTGCCCGAACGCATCTCCGCAACCGTCGTTCTCCTCTGTCATCTATGGCCCGTGGTGCACCACATTTGCCACGTCGCTGATTTTGGACAGTCCCATTTTGCCATGCACGGTACACTTTTACCACGGCGGCACGCGAACAGTTCACAAACTCAGCCGTTTCGGAAATGCTTCCACCCTTGGCCCGAAAGCCAATGATCATGCCCTTTTGGAAGTCGGATAAATCGCTTCGTTTCTGCATTACGCCAACGATTGAAATGTTTTCCGAAGCCCTCACACACCCTTTATATACGCTCAACTGCACTGTGCTGCCACCTGCCTTCTGTGATTGGTTATTTAACTCTGACATGGAAAGTACGTGGTGGTCACATTAATGTGACTGGACTGTGTATATTTCCTGCTTTTCAAAGTAATTACCCATCATGTTTGATGTCACTTCAATTCATGAATCCCCATCAAAATGTATCGCATGAAGAATATATAGCTTAAAATTTATGATTTTATTTGCTAGCCATTCAAAATTCTTTTGATATATTATTATAAATGATGAGATCGTTCTCGTACCAAATGGTTATAGTTCTTTCACACGACAGGGAAAAAAATAGCTTTCAGATGTGCGAAATTGTAATTTGTCAGAAGAATGAAAAAAGTAGTTTTGTTGGTTCTATTTTTATTTATTTATTATTCAACTTTGAAGTTTTCTAAGAATTGCGAAAACAAAGATCGGGTAATGACTTTATGAACATGGTATAAAGCTGATTCAAAACATGGGGACAAACATTTAGGAATGGTAGAACACACTACGAGAATTATTTCTTATGTAGAAATGTATGGATGAAACTGAAGCACTGAAATCAGACATGAAACAACATAAGAAATCAGACATAAGAAAAGACATACATAAGAAACAGACATGCATCAGAAACATAAGAAATGAAACATGAAAGGAAACATCATTTATTTATTAATTGATTCCTTATCGTTGAAAAGGGCTACTTTACAACAATGTTTACAATAATTGCTAGTATAAGTACGGTAAGAGTGCTTTTCAGAATGAATGAAATAAAATGGGAAAAACGACAAATCTTTCACTATTTGAAAAAGGGCTTATTGTTGGTGCCTGCTTAGAAAGGAGCGTCGATTTCGAAGACAGCAAATCTCACTGGCTTCTCAAAAGCAGCTACATCAAAGGTTTTCAAAAGTTGGAACCAGAGCACACAGTCCTTCTTTAGAAGATGTTAAGTGCGGTTAAAACACAGTTTTCCAAGAAAGTGATCAGCTTCGTTTCCGATGAATCATACGGCAGAACAGGAACTCTACTGTGCTTCAACTGACACAGGCCGTCAAACAAGGCTCTTCCCAACAGATTTTCAGCTCGAACCATATGCAGAGAATTGCAGAGGATAGGAATGGATAGTCCGGTGCCTGTGAGAAATCCACTCATTTCTGCCCGACATGCAAGCATTCGTTTGCAGTGGTGTCAGGAAAGAAGACACTGGATATCTGAGAATTGGAAATGGGCAATGTGGTCGGATGAATCACGCTAAACATTATTTTGCACTGATGGAAGACGTCGAATTTGGCGAGAACACTATAAAGCCACGAATCCATCTTGCCTTACTCAAACTGTGTAAGGGTCTGGTGGGAGTATCATAGTATGGGGCATGTTTGAGGTAAAAGAACAGCCATGAAATACCTGGATATACTGGCAGATCAAGTGCACCCTGCAATGTTGCATTTTTGCTCTGATGAAGACGGATACTTCATGGACGATAATGCAACAATACATCATACCAAAAGTGTTCAAAATTGGTTCGCTGAGCTGACTTCAATACCTTCCCTGGCCACCACATAGCACAGATCTTAACCCCATAGAAAATGTGTGGGATATAGTAGAAAGACGCATCAGATAGCACTCTCCTCTTCCATCTAATTCACAAGATCTAAAAAGCTGCATAGCCAATGAATGGTTATCTCTGAACGTAAATGCACTCCAGAAGTATGTAGACTTGATGTCCAAACGAATCAGAGCCGTTATTCGTGCAAAAGGTGGTACGATAAAATATTGATCTTGCGTTTCTAATTCATTGGCTAGTGTGTGTATATGATTTTGGGTGACAATACGAAATAGAAAAAGAATATGTAAACAAGCTTTTGTGAAAATCGACAAAGTATTCTAACACATATAGAACTGCTAATGAGTATATATGTTTTTTAATTTTTGTATGAATTATGGTAATCGAGATAAAATCATGCCATTGGAGATGAAATATTTTAGTAAAACTTCTTCTTCTGGATAAAAGTGTATTTGGCAAGTATGTGAATAAAGTAGTAAAACTTCTTCTCCTGGATAAAAGTGCATTTGGGCAAGTATGTGCATTTGGCAAATATGCAAAAGGCTCCCGAAATATTAAGTGTCTGTTATTCACGCTCCTTAAATGCGAAGACCTTAAGTTCTAAATTATTTCACTAACGTGTGAATCGTCTGCTTGTAACAATTTGATGTAGTCAGTCTCTGTTAAATCTATAGCATTATACTCTAAGAATATAGCTATTAGGGAAAATGTAAACTCCTGGCAGACTACTGATATTATTTTTGGAAAGTATTTTGTCTTAAGAAAATAAAATTTCAGATCAATCACTTTATTTCAAACACGTACATTGAATTAGAAATATCTTTTAAGTCTATTAATAACCTAACCAAAACAGGTTAGGTTAACATACGATAACTGATTTATCGTGGTAAAGTCACAAACTTACCGTATTCGGCTGACGTATTTTGAAACTGAAGCCACGAACATCATCCATCTTATTTATTGTATCGGCATTGATTATTTTAATGCCAGGAATTGATTTTATTATTCCAACAATTTCCATTATGGAATAATAGTCAACGGGAAGCCAATAAAATAGGTTACAATCTGCTGTAGGGTAATACCAAATAGCAATGCGTAGTTTCAAAGGGTATCACCACGTCACCACCATACAGACATAATTTTATTAGATCACTGAGCTACGATATTGATCGTCGAGGGCATTTTAGGACAATGTAAAGTGGTTACCGTGCTGCGAGAATATATATTAAAGGAACAGTGGTCTACAGTGCATTATTTATGGTCTTAGGCCATTTCCAGAATAAACAATTAAATGTGACGACTGAATCATTCAGCGACATATAGCTGCAGTTCTCCATAAACGTCCAGACTAACTCAGTAATTGTACATTTTTCCAGCAAGCTATTATTATAACTAATGCGACACGAACCCGTGTGGCAGTAACTCAAAAACGTAGATGCAGTTAAGTACTGGGATCCTTCAATATCTACTGGATAAGAGTCTCAATGCAAGCGGGAGTTACAAGAAAAAATAAAATTGATTTCTCCATTAAGTTTACCGCTCACTTTTATTTCTTAAACCATTTGTAAACTATTGATTGACAACACCATGTGTATGTTTGTGATACAAATAACTTTTGTTTTCAGAAATAACAATGTTATCAAAGAGAAAAATAATGGCAATACATTAGAACGTATATAGAGATATATTAGAGTGTTTAAAAAATTTATTCTAATTCTTACATTTTTTTTAGTTATTACGCCTCATGTTGCCAGTGCGGAGACGAACGTCAGAATAAAAATGGCAAACTTGGCTGCTGAAAATATTTTGCTTGGTGTGAAAGGGGAACCTTTGAAGACACCTGTACCCATGCCCAAATAATTTCAAATTCAATGTACTGAAAGATCTTTTCAAAGTTGATGTGACAATACTTTAAATAAAATGTAATTAAAATAATTTATAGCACGATATGAAATGTTCACTTTGTAAAGAATTCTTTCATCTAAGCGAATTCAGTTACATAGAATCAGGGCGTACGATAGGCATTTTGCAGGTCGGTACAACATCTGCGGCTTATAAATTCTGTCAGCTGGAACCTCCCTAAATTCTAAAATTTAAAATTTTGTGCCCGTTGCCGTATCCCTGCAGTGAATCGTAGAATAGTCGTAGAATGCATCGGTATCTGTAGCAAATAAAGAGCACCTTTTCCTACACTAAAACCAAGTTTATATTCATCAGTCAAAATCGGATGTTGTCATCCATCAATTTTTATATTTTTAATAAAACTGAAAAGTTCAGCCAGTAGAAAAGTTGTTTATCTTAGCAATATAAATTAAAAATCAGTAGTTTAGGAGGAAACTGTTTTGCTATAATGCTATATTAGATACCTGTTTCAAAAGGAAAACTTTAATTCTTACCTCCATACCAAATAAAAACAGCCAGCTTCAATAAGAGAAGAAGCTTATGGATAGGAAATTGGAAAAACCCAACAGAAATTCAAATTGAAATAGAAATCTTACTGTAAGAAAATTAAATTAATTATTAATTTAATTAGCATAACTGTTCAGATTAGAATTAGCTTATGCATACAACTATCAATTTCTGCCAAATTCCAATTTTCCATGGAAACATTTCCGAGCCTTCAGTAACTTAAAATTGAAAATTTGCACATGATTCACGAATGTGCAAAATTCATTATCAAAACAACAACAAAAAAAAATCGCTGCGTAGCGTTAGAACGGGGTTTTCAAATCATAGATCTTGAAGCTGCAAAATCTAAGAATTTGAATCCACTGATGCTTGAAGGCAAGTAGTTTGCAGTTTCTTCTGTAATATAAAGTCCTGTCATAAAGTCCTTTTCATAAGTAATGCACAAGCAATGTATTTAACAAAAACTATTTTATCCTTAATATTCTATAGCAATAAACTAAAGCAAATGTGTGATACTTCCCTGAGTACCTGAATTGTCGACAAGAAAGCTTCCCGCTCTCAATCAGTCATATTTGTGTAAACTCCTTTTCTTTTTAAGACAGAAAATTATTGTGAGGATGCACGTGCGAATTATTTGAAATTAAACGCTTTCCTTTCACGTGCAATAATATCCGACAGTCGGAGGGCATGAGAATAAAGCGCATGCATTAGCGGGATGTGGAAACAGTGGTACGAAATTATTTGCATTGGGCGTCTGGGGTCAGATTCCGCGTATGTGGTATAGCAATCAACGTATTAATAGCTTTATAAACAAGCAGCAAATGAAAGTGTAATAGCTTTATGAACAAGCACCTAAAAACATGGTAGTAGCTTTATGAACAAGCACCAAATCATCACTCCGGTGCGAACTGGTTTCCGACCAGCTCTTTCCAGCATAAAATTTGAAGGTAATTTAAACAATCTTTGAAGGTTTGAAAAATAAAATGCTATTACGCTGTGTTTTTTGGACTTCGAGAACGCCTTCGACAAAATCAAAGCATGCAGGTCTCATCCGTAAATTTACTGCTTATAACTTCTGAGATACAATTATGCTGATGACTACAAATTAACTGTTATGAGTAACTTTGAAATTGGGACTTTTCTTTCGAGAAAAGGAAACCTATACAATTGGAAGTCTCACAGTGGTCACTCTTTGGCTCAGTTTTATTTAATAGTTTTATCAATGCCTTGCCTTTTTGCAAATTCCAAAGGAGAAATTTATGCGGGCGATACTGTTTTATATGCAAGATCAATTAGAACTAACCATCCATTTATAAAGATAAAAGAAGGCCTTCACAAAACTGAAGAATGGTGCAACAAGTGGAGATTCAAAGTAAACCCAGATAAATGTTACTCTGTGCTCTTCCTTAACCACAGGATTGGCTGCCCAGTTAAAACCAACTTAACCCTTTGCGCTCGAGCGGTGCCTCTCAGGCACCACTGCATGTGATGCGATAACTCGAGCGGTGCCTCTCAGGTACCACTGCATGTGATGCGATAACTCAAGCGGTGCCTCTCAGGCACCACTGCATGTGATGCGATAACTCGAGCGGTGCCTCTCAGGCACCACTGCGTGTGATGTGATAACTCGAGCGGTGCCTCTCAGGCACCACTGCATGTGATGCGATAACTCGAGCGGTGCCTCTCAGGCACCACTGCATGTGATGCGATAACTCGAGCGGTGCCTCTCAGGTACCACTGCATGTGATGCGATAACTCGAGCGGTGCCTCTCAGGCACCACTGCATGTGATGAGATAACTCGAGCGGTGCCTCTCAGGCACCACTGCATGTGATGCGATAACTCGAGCGGTGCCTCTCAGGTACCACTGCATGTGCTGAGATAACTCGAGCGGTGCCTCTCAGGCACCACTGCATGTGATGCGATAACTCGAGCGGTGCCTCTCAGGCACCACTGCATGTGATGCGATAACTCGAGCGGTGCCTCTCAGGCACCACTGCATGTGATGCGGTAACTCGAGCGGTGCCTCTCAGGTATCGCTGCATGTGATGCGATAACTCGAGCGGTGCCTCTCAGGTACCACTGCATGTGATGCGATAACTCGAGCGGTGCCTCTCAGGTACCACTGCATGTGATGCGATAACTCGAGCGGTGCCTAAGAGGCACCATTCTCACTGCATGTGATGCGATAACTCAAGCGGTGCCTCTCAGGCACCACTGCATGTGATGCGATAACTGGAGGGGTGCCTCTCAGGCACCACTACGTGTGATGCGATAACTCGAGCGGTGCCTCTCAGGCACCACTGCATGTGATGCTATAACTCGAGCGGTGCCTGAGAGGCACCATTCGAATCGATGTGTTTATTTGTGTTTAACCTAAGGAATATCGCTTGAAAGGTCTACTTAGCCTTTTATAGATCATATTACGCGGTGTCTAAATAGCTATAAGGGTGTGTTATCTGAAATAAAGGACGTCGTAGCACCGCTTATGCGATAAAATGTCTTATCTCAAAAATACTAGTGATCAACTGAGAGGAGACTTTCGACAAAAACAGCCTAGCACAGCTTCTACTTCACACAGCATTTCTGAAGTGATCCGACTAAATGGGAAGCTGCATGTTATTTTAATGAGACAAAAAAAAGATTACAAGGTTTGTTCCCAAAGAACGTCCGGCCAAAGGCGACAAACTGTGTATTGCTGTGACACATGCCCCGACAAGCCAAGAATGCACATTGGAGATTGTTTTATAAAATAAAATAAGAAGCAAAATTATAGAACGTAATTTTTAATAAATGTCTTTCATTAAGTTAAAAAATATGTATAATGTTCAAATATACGAGTTTAAAGTGTTTTATTGTGTCTAAAATTTTTTTAAGTTAACAATAACGAACTCATGAAATAAGCGGGAGCGGCTGATTACTCTCGAGTTGCTGGTTCACCCGACGAAAAAGCGCCTCGAGCGCAAAGGATTAATTATCTGTGAGAAAAACCTTAAACACTCATTTTCGGTCAAATATTTAACAGTGACACTGATCGCAAATTAAGTATTCAAGAACACATTAGTGATCAAAACAAGAGGAACACTCAAAGTGAAATATAAAATTAGCAAAGCAACAACATTGTGTTTGGCATAGTCAAGATCTCAATCGAATTTGAAACAGGTACAGGTCTCTCTTCATCAGGAGCAAAAAGCTTTGCAAAACCGGAAACCGGCTGACGCAATGTCGTATTTATAGTCTATGGCAGTAAATCGAACGAAAAGGTAACGTCATCTGTCGGCAAAAATAGTAAAGAAATTGAAAAATAAAGTTAATAGAATTTTAAAACCGTTAGGAATGACTGGATTGGACGTAAAGGTCACTAAATAAACAAGATAAATCTTCAAGAATATGAAAAGCTTCAAAAAAACGCAATTCAATTTAAGAAGCTTTCTGAATACTGTTTGCAGACCCAGGGTCAAAATTATGATTAAATTTCTCACCATCATTAATTATCGAAGACTTTTAATTTCCCTTTTTTTGACATGAGATTCGTGTTCCTTGGTACGAAACTTTACAGCTTTTTAAACTATATATCTCAAAAATTATTATTTCCCAAAAATTAACGTCAGAAATCTAATCTAAGAATTGATGGAGAGAAAAATGATTTCAAAATTTAACTTCTGGAGAATCCGTGCAATTTGACAACTGAAAGAAGGATGAAATGGAAGCACGACAAGTTTATTAATGTTATTTCTAATATCGGAATGCCTTCTTTGATCGTAAGCTGAACATTTTTTAACGGCTTTACCACGGGAGGAAATCCACGGTCAATGGCAAATGATTTTAAATAATTGAGTTAATTAGCAAGAGAAGATCGTGAGGAACAAACTTTGAGAACGCGAAATTACGTAATCGTAAAAAAAGTTATTTTTCGCCTAGCCGAGTGACACGACTTAGCAAGGGTGATAAACAAAGAGAAAATAGTTTACGGTAAAGAGTAGTGTTGAAATCAGATTCATTCATTACGAATTATAAGAATATCAAAGAAGGGTATCGTCAGATTCAGTTTCAAAAATTAACTGTATGACTGAATTAATGGAATTTATAATAGATAAAATTTGGTATATATCTTCTTTATTACCATCAGAACGCACGAAAGTGTCGTCTACGTAGCGAATTCAGACACGAAAAGATGATTTCTCAAACAACTGAACCTCTAAATACGGCATGTAAACGCCAGTAGGTACAGGACTAAGGAGATTACATATAGCTAATCCTTCAATTTGGCTTATATTCATTTTGGAAAGCAAAGTGTGTTTGACTCAAAAAGAGTTTAGTACGAGAAATTAATTCTTCAATTTCAGTATGTGTCAAATGGAAGTCTCTAGCTTGAAGACAATTTAGTGCTCCTTCGACTGGAACATCAGTAAAGAGGGATTTAACATCAAAAGAAACCATAATGGAACTCAGGGGAGAAAAGTCTTAAGTTTATCGACAACTTCAAAAGAATATTTTACAGTGTGAGCATTGTTAGAAAATATTCCCATTTTGTGGGCTTTGGGGAAGCGTACACCCTAACACAGTTAGCAATACATGGAATAAGTTACTTTTTAAATGAGTTAGAATTACACATCAGCAAAGAGCTCTCATGAGCTAAACTGCATTATTAGGAAGACTTTTTATCTTAACATTTAACTCCAAACTTTTAATATGTAAAATAATTATAAGACCTATTTTCAGATATGCCGGGCCAGTTTGGGCGATACCTCTCGCAGCTCATCGTAAAAGCTTCAAATCTTTCAAAATAAATGCCTACGCGTGGCAGGTTACTTAATCCTAAATAGCAACTTTGAACATATTCTATCATTCCCATTAATTTTGTATAAAAATAATATACCTTTACTGTTTTTTGTTTTCCCTCTTCTTGCGCATATGAAGTTTCCAGGAATTGTTCGTAATATACATTATTTGTTAATAATCAAAAAAGGAGAATTAGATTTCATCAAAATGCAAATAAGAAAGTAAATATATTTGGTTAACATTTTATTTTAAACGTCTATTATTTCTTTTCAATTTCTAAAAGAACTCTAGTAAATTTGAACCTTTGATACAAGTAAAATAATTTCGTTTGAAACGTTTCACAATGTAGGAATTTGAATAAATTTCTACTTATTCAAGGCTATTTATAATTGTTAAACCTTTATATAAAGTTTATAGAATTAATACTTAAATTTTCCGATCATTTCTTGCATACCCTTCTCGTTTTGAGTTCGATTCTAAGTAAGGGAAACGAGTTCTTCCAGATAACTAAATACTCACGGATATGCACTGGAACTATTTTAGTTCCATGTTCTTCTAACCAACCAACCCTTGTTTTACAGAGGCACACAGCCATTACTTCTGGTGTAATTGTGTATAGTAGTACGTCTTACGTGTGTATAGTAGTACGTCCACCCTAGCCATCTGCAAACAACTTTAACAGCTTAACGATATTTCGACAACATCCTGCTGCCGTCTGCTTTATACTCAGTAGCACGCTTTCCTGGAATCATTTTCCAACAGGATGATGCTACATTCCATATGGCTCGCATAACTCTAGACTGTCTCCGAGCTGTTAATACTCTTCCTTGGCAAGGTGACCAGACCTTTCGCCAAGCGAAGATGTAAGAGATATGATCGGCTGCCAAATTTGGGTTACCCGAAAA
>KK117417.1:0-15667 GCA_000611955.2 Stegodyphus mimosarum | reverse complement strand
GGCAGAATGCATCAGAGAAAGGCAGAATGCATGACTGAGATCGACGGCAACATAAAGGGTCCGATCAGTAAAAGAAAGGTGAGAACACTATACACTGTGCAATGGTTTCCTTGCTGAGCTGAATCCCGTGGCGAAGTGCAACATGCCTTGTAATGGATGCTGTGCTAGAACAGTATTGTGGCTGAAGGAAACTTGTAAATCCATAGGCGTAATTCTTGTACTCCGTCCACTTTTCCGTCCCTGGCAGAATGCCTCACAAGATGAGATTAAGAATCTTCAACACTTCTCAACGTTTACAAGCATGCATCGCCCCACGGGAGGGTTTCAACAATTATTGATTTGAAGAATTCATTTGTTAGCCACTGATGGATTCTACAGCCTTGAATACAGCCTTTTTTTTAATCGTTCGATTACGTGTATTTGAGCTTTATGTACATTTAATTTCAACAAAAACAGCCTTTCTTCACGGTGCACCCTTTTTATTTGCAAAAGAGTGTGTATATATATATATGATCTCAATGTTTACCTGTGAGATGTAGAATTATTAGATCATTTCAATCTCCCTGTTTATTTCCCAATCAATAGTGCCTATTATTACTGTAAAAATACATCCTTTATCAGAAACGTTTCAGGACAAAGAGCATAAAAATAGAAAATTGCATTTACCAAGTAATGAGCCTAGCTGCTATGAAAGTAGTTCCCTCGGTTATCTATACACAACTCCCAGCGTTTCTAGAGGTCTTGGAAGCAAGCAAGGAAATCTTCAACTGCGATACTTGCAAGCGCATTTGTCACAGCCAGTTGGATGTCTGCAATAATCTTGATGAAGCTTTCTGTTCAGTCACCTTTTCACTCACGGAAACAAGAAAAAAATCACAATAATCCTTTGACACAAATGTGGGATCACGTCTGGATCGACCCAATAGTTCAGCAGAAATTCTTAGTCTTTCCTCTTTCTGTTAGTAAGTGAGACACTCTTGCATTAAGTTTGTTTTCTTAAATCTTTGCGTAAAATCTTATGACACACATCACGATTCAAATTCAGTTCTGATATCATACGCACAATTATACGAAGATCTTCTTGCAATAACTGCCTTACACGCCCACGTTTGTATCAGTATGTGCTATTAAGACGCGCGACCAGGTCTAGGATTGGCTTTCATCTGAATCCCTGCCTTCACGAAACCTTTTGTGCCAGTCGAAAACATGACTTCTTGGAAGTGCCTCGCCTGAATATGATTGCTTAATCATGTTACACGTTTCATTAGGAGTTTTCCCTAACTTAAGGCAGAACTTAATGTTAACTCTTTGCTCACAATCAGCATCCATTGTGTCACCTTAACGAATGTGACAATAATCCGAACAGAGTGTTGCGAAGCACAGCCCTGCCCCCTAGTAAGTTTGCGCGGAAACATGGCCAAGGTCAAGTAAGAATGCATACCAGGTAACATAAAAACAACATTTGTTCTTTTTAGTACTCCAAATTCAGAAATAAAAAAATTGTCCTGGAATTTTTCTCGCAAAGGATGTATATTTTTCGTTGAAAAATCCAAAACAAAGCATTGCAAAACAGCCAATACTTCAAAATTCACAAAGATGGCTATTTCATAGAAAAACATGCAATATCCATATGGATCATTATTCAGCCCAAATTTTTAAATATCACAGGTTAAACATTTTTGTTTCAAAACCCTATTCCAGAGGTACCATATGGAATTCTAGAGCGCCAATACTTTCAGGACACATGTTGCCATCGGCTATTCATTTGCAAAGCTTTCAAGCTCTCAAGTCTCGTACCCTTCGGGACATACGTATCTTTCGACTGATCATTGTCATGATAATTTTATAAGAGGGTTGGAATTCGAATGGTAACACTATTGTAGAGACCTCACGAAACACAGCCAGATAATGCCACTTAGCACGCACTTTAATTTATCTCATGTAAATGCTTTCAGTTCACACGCTTGCTCAATGACCGAAAGACAGTCCCCCATTAGTTTGCAATTTACTGGAATGCAGTCACGATTTTTCCCAACAGAAACAGCGAAGACGGATACTAGTTGAAATGCCAGAGTTAGGATCATGCGATCATAATGATTCAACAACGACCGTAATGATTCTTCTTGAAGACCATAGTGATTCAACGCGGTAGAATCATTATGGTCTTTAAAAGGCTGTCAGAGAATCTGAATTACAGAACAATAAGATATATAAAAGCCTTTGACAAAACGGCAGTCGAACGAATGGCATAGTTACCATTTCTTGTCAAGATAAAAAATGCTCATCAGAATGCTAGAAATATGAAAACTATGGCGATTCTCGAATACGAATTCAATGGTATTATCCTAGCGCATACTATATAATCCCAGGACAGATTCAAGTGCAAACAGGTCCTGCCGTTGGCATCTTGAAATACCACATTACTAGACACAAGTTAGAAATAATGCTAGAGGCTGCACAGATGTACAATAAAATTATAGAAAGCTTATTTATTCCGCATCTGAATTAAACAGAATTACCGTTACCAAATTTTCAACTCTCATAAACACGAATTGTTAAATAAACACTAAATAGTTAGGTCAATAATTTTTGGCTAAAATAGATCCTAAATATTTTATTTTCTTCAGCTCTAAAATTTGACAATTTTTTTCTGTTTTAGCAGCGAATATAATCTACACTTTTTCCAAAGTACTTTGGTCAGCTTTGGAAATGTATCGCATAGAAAGCATCTTCATGAATGCTTTTTTCAAGTGCTTAGTTGGGTCTCATTCAAGTGTTTCTCATTATTTGTTCCTCCATCAAACGTTTTCTTGATAGGTTTTGCTGAAGAATTTCTGAGTTTGAACTCGTATAACAAACTTAACTGACTACGTCATATGATTGACGTCTGTAATATTCAATATTTAATGCTCGTTTGTTTAAACAAACACTACAATTGCATTACCCTTGCGTGACGCTGTCACATGACAAAGAAAATTGCATAAACCTCAGAATCTGCTTCCTTCCATAAGCAGTAGAAACCTGACGTCATTCAATATCCATTTAATTTGCAGGAATCCAATTTTATTTAAGAAAATGTTAGAAGATAACTGTTTTCAAAGCTACGTAGTTCAGGTAAGATTCGTAAAACCTCTGAGAATTACAATGACAATGATTTGAGTTAAATGTGATAAAATGCATTTTATTACACAATAGGCAAGTTCACTGGAAAAAAAGATTTTATTTCTTTAATATAATCACATGGAATTCGTAAAATACAAGCCACAAGGATTAGGCATATAAAAATTTTCTGAATGACATTCGTTGAAAATACTTTGATAACAAATGTATAATGCAAGGCATTCTGAGGAATTCTAGAAGGCAAGTGACAAAACATAGTGGGTAATTTAACATTCCTACACCTAGTCAACTTTCACATAGGTAAAAAAAACAAAGAAAATACTGATAGTCGTCTTAATAAATATTTTTCAACATAAATACACAGACTCTGAATACTGTAAGAAATAATATTGCACAGAAATCTAACGAAATAAGTCTAAAGCCTTAGCACCACTTCAGTTTCACATCAATCCGTGTTTAATTCTACTTAAATAAAAGATATATTCTTATTTACATTTTAGCACTTTGAGGGTGTTATAAAAATATATTAAATTTCACAAAATTTGGGGTGAGAATGACAGGCTCAGAATTTAAGTAATTTGGATAAAAAGTTTTCGTAAATACGAAAGTTGAACTGCTGACTAGAGATCAGAAATGCATCAGAAACGAATTAAAGCGACAATCAACTGTAAAACGAAACTCATAAAGGGCGGATTGAGATGGATTCCTCCAGTAAAAGCATGAACTGTAAATGACAAGTGAAATGCAGGGCGAAATTTGGCTTGGTTTAAAGAACATCTATTTTAGCCAAGTGGCACCGGCGTAACCATAGGTTTCCCATCCAGAACTGCTAGAATATTTTCAGCTGCTAGCTTAGCCATCTGAACTCTTACTGACACTTCGGCACTGCCCACGTGAGGTGTTAGAACTGGAAAGAGAAAACATTTATATTAGAAAAATCAATATATCTCATTTCTTTTTAACAAAAAGGCATAAAAAAGTTTACGCTACTCAGCGATTTAACATGATTAGTTACAAAAATACGTACTAGAAGGATTCGCTTAGTTTTACTAACCAATTATTTTTGTGTTAATTTAATTAACTGTCTTTCTTGCTTCCGAGTTTCCTGCCAGAATGAACTTCTAGTTCAGTCTTTCCCAAAGTGGGCGATAACGCCCCCTTGTGGGCGTTTGAGACCTAGAGGGGGGCGTTAAGGGACCCAGAAAAAAAATGGGGGGCGTTGACGTGGGTTAGGGGGGCGATGGTAGATGTGTAATTTGATTTACTTTATATTTTAACCCTCCGAGCGTTACGGGTTTAGCCTTGAAATTTCAAAGTTCCTCAAAATGTCATGAACAAGTGTTATTTTCTTGATTTTAATTAAAAAATGACTTTCATTTTGTACCTTGATTTCTTTTCTTCCAATATAAATCCAAACCGAAATCAGATATATTAAAAAATAGCAAAAATTTTCATGTATGACGAATATAGAAAGCAGCCTTCTATACGGAAAAATCCGGCCGTAACGCTGAGAGGGTTAAATTTCACTAGAATTAAAACCTACCTACTACACAATAACGAATACTTAGTTTATATTTCTACCCTGTATGATGGTATAAAAACTTAAAATACTTAACATATGGCAGCCTTCTATAAGGAAAAATCCGGCCGTAACGCTGAGAGTGTTAAAATTCACTAGAATTAAAACCTACCTACTACACAATAACGAATACTTAGTTTATATTTCTACCCTGTATGATGGTATAAAAACTTAAAATACTTAACATAGATTTCGTAGGATAGCCCACACGCCGTATGCGCGTACGTTGTAAAATGACGAAAAGCATACAGCTGTGTAAATGCATGAATCGCCAAACGTGGCAAACATTCCGGGGGGGGGGAAAGACTAACTGCGGAAGCCGGTGCACTTATGGTGTTGTGCTCCGTAGACGTACTGTCCGTTTTCGTTTGGAGAAACCTCCAGCGCTTTTACGCATGCATCAGGTCTGCTTCGAGTTCATCAAAATAGGGTTGAGACAAAAGAGAAATGTTTACTTAACATGCATGCTTCCGTGCTTCTGAAAAACCGGTTTGAGGAAAAAGTCCATCTCAGCGTATCGCCCCTTTTCAGAATAAAATCGTCGACAGGTGGCGGTTTTGCAATACGAAAACGAACTATATGTGGTAGCAATCGGCTGGTTCATCGATACTTGTCCTAACTTGCTCAGTACGATTGAGCGTCGAAAGAGATAAACGAGTTTGTGCGTGTTTGTCTTATTCCTGTCGGTGCTTGCTGTATTTAAATCCTATATAATAACTCGTAATTTTTCTTATATTTTCATTAGTGGTTTCGCGCGCTATCTTTGAACGAGTATTTAAGTTCCACACTTTATTTACATATTTTTGAAAAAAAAAGCCATGTCGCAAGCAAAAAACGAAGAAACGACAATACAGTGCAGAATATATTAGATATGGATACGTAGAAAATTCGACAAACCCATCTTTGCCTTTGTGCCTTCTTATTCAAAAACATTTTCAAACAAAGCGATGAAGCCTTCAAGACTTCAAGATCATTTAAATAAAATGCATCCAGATAAGAAGGACAAAAATGTAGCCTATTTTCAAGATCTGGAAAAGAAGCATAATGCTCAGCCAAGTGTATCGAAACTTTTTTCGATGGCTGCTAAGCAAGACGATGACGGACTTCGAGCTTCATACAATATTTCTCTTAATTGCTCAAACAGGTAAACCACACACCATCGGAGAAACGTTAATTTTGCCGGCGATAAAAGAAGCTATAACTACTGTGATCCACAAACCGGCGGCAGATATAATTCGAAAAATTCCTTTGAGCAATAATTCTGTGCAAAGACGAATTGATGAAATGGCTGAAAACATTGAAGAGTCATTGTGCAATCATCTGAAGACTAGTTAATTTTCAATTCAGTGGGATGAGTCCACTTTACCAACTAATGAAGCATTGTTGTTGTCTTACGTGAGGTTCTTTAAAGATGAAAAAATATGTCAAGAACTTTTATCTGCTAGAAATTTAGAGACAGACACAAAAGGAGAAACCATACTTAAAACACTGGAAAAGTTTTGTGATGAAAAAGGAATTCCCTTGAAGAATATTATATCAGCTGCTACAGATGGTGCTCCAGCTATGACAGGGTCTCAGAAAGGCTTCATTACTTAAAAAACAAAATTCCTGATGTGATTGCTGTACATTGCGTTATACATCGACAGCATTTAGTTGCTAGAAATTTAAGTGAACAACTGTTTCAATCATTGTAACATGTCATCAGAGCAGTCAATAAAATCCGAAACAACTCTTTAAATGACAGATTATTTAATCAGCTTTGTGTTGCTAATGATGAAGATTTCAACAGATTGATCTGTCACACAGAAGTGTGTTGGCTATCAAAAGGAAATTGTCTGACTCGTTTTTACAATCTGTTTGACTCTGTCATAGAATTCTTGGAAAATAAAGACACGGCATTGCGCGGAAATCTCATCACATCAAAGAATGATATCGCATACCTGACAGACCTTTATACATTCTTTAATGATATGAATCTCCAACTTCAAGGCGATGACTTGAACTTAATAAAAACAAAAAATATCGTCGCTGCTTTCGTAGCCAAGCTGCTCTTACACAAGAAGAATATCGGCAGACGTGAGTTCCATAATTTTCCTAATTTATCAGTATCCTGCAACAACGACGACTTGCTCGTCTACTGCCAACATTTGGAAAATCTTCACAGTGATTTCATTGAAAGATTCCAGGACATTTTGAAATTGGAAATACCAGACTGGGTGTTAGATCCTTTTTCAAAAGTCAGCATAGCAATATCCCCCCAGCTGGAAGAACTTATAGAAGTGACAACAAACGAGGAAATAAAAAGCAAATTTAAAAATGGCTACCAACAATTTTGGCTACAAAAGTCAGTTTCGCAGTTGTACCCTGGATTGTGGTCGATCGTTCAACAATTTTTGATATCATTCCCATCGTCATATTTGTGTGAACGTGGATTTAGCGCTGTGACAACGCTGCTTACTAAAATGAGAAATCATTTGCAAGTTACCAAACGCGGCGACTTACGACTGTTTTTGAGTAAAATCGAACCTGATATCAACAAACTTGTTAAAAATCATCAAATTCATCCATTCCATTAGATTAGTTTGAAAACTAAAATTGATTACCTATCTGTATTGTTTCTTTTAATTTGATTAAAATATATTATTAATATTATAAAGTTGCGTTTTAATTGCTCTCACTGGTAAAAATTTCTAGTTTAGAATGTAAGTTTAAACACCAGAACCGACTAATATAGCATACTATAACTAAATTAATTAAAGTAATAAAAGTGTGGTTTTTAAGTTTTAGGAGTGTATGAAAAATGGGGGGGGGCGATGAAAAATAATTGATTTTCAAAGGGGCGGTAGAAGAAATAAGTTTGAGAAACATTGTTCTAGTTCCTATATATTCAAATAAGGTAGAATGGGAATAGTATTATTTAAAGGAAGGGTTTAAGCCCGTTGACTTTCACATGCAACGCTCTTTCGCACAGCCACCGTTTGTATTAGGGAGAAACGGAGATACGAAGCACTTTCGTCTGCAGGAGATTCACATCGTCCTCCATTCCTTAACCCATAAGCCACTGCGAGCAATGGTATCACAAACACGAATCGAACTAGCGGATTTCTAACGTTTGCTTAGATCTTTTTTGACATTGTTTACTATTGCTATAGAACGTCATCAGAGTTTAACTCTTTAATTAATTAAATTACACCTAAATTAGTTTTAAATGCAATTTATATACGAGAAAAGAAATCACGTACGTTGCTGAACGGTTTTAAATAAAATGTTTTTGGCTGTTGAAATGTTCAAACTTTGCTTTTTGAAAAAATGAATAAAAGACAAATTAATTTATATACGAGAAAAGAAATCACGTACGTTGCTGAACGGTTTTAAATAAAATGTTTTTGGCTGTTGAAATGTTCAAACTTTGCTTTTTGAAAAAGTGAATAAAACGACAAATTAATATTAATTATAAATGTTTTAATATATATTATAAACAATTTTAATGCATAAATTAATTTATGCATTAAAATTGTTTTGAACGTGTTTTACGAAGATTTAAAAAAAAAAGCTTGTAATTTATGCTTATATTAACCAATTGAATACGATTAGGTTTTATTATATATTGAAATTCAGAAATAAAATTTTTAAGAAATTTGAGATGATTTAGTGACCATTCAGACAGTTTACATTTTTTTTGATAAATCCTTTTATTTAAAGTCCTAAAACTTATATAGATATGGCCTGAATTATTTAATATTTTTGACGCTTATTTAAAAATGTATACTTTATAGAAACAAGGATGGCTTTTGAAAGTATAGAAAAGAAAAATCATTTGAAGTGAAAATGTGATTGAGATTATATTTGTCTCAAAAGTTTTTACATAAAAATATGTTTTTATTTATTTTTTTTCCTCAGAAACTAATTCACTAATTGCAATATCGATCCTTAAAGTTATTAAGAACACTAATAAATACAGTAAGAAAATTTTTGAGAAAAACACTGAAAATTGTAGAAGAAAGACAATTGTTAAACTTTCCTTCCAAAAATTTTAATTAAAAAAAATAATGGCAATTTTTTTTTCAGCTTAAAATCACGGTCTTACAAAACCATTTAATAATATTCATAAAAAGTAGATGAAAATTCTTCATAAAAAATCATTCAAAAGGTACCGGTTCCCCTTGTCGCCTTGAAGTCGATATGCACGTCTTTAGTTTTAATTTAAACGATATTTCTGGAATACCCAGCATCAGGTAACCTTGTTTGTACTTGTTTCCAAATTTTCGTATTTCGTACGGTTCCATCTAATTTTTTTCGATGATATCGCATCCCCAGATATATCAACGCGACTGACATTACTGACTGTAGCACTTCATCCATATTGTTTGTTAAAATTAAGTAAACCGCGCAATCGCGCAGTGCAGTACGGGAAATCTCCCTATTTGCCCTGCTCCAGAGAGGTAAGAACATTTTACTAAATTCCACCTCCAATTTGAGAGGCAGTTAATGCTTGTTCGCCGTGTGAATGGGACACGATGGAAGAAGCAGTTTTCGCTTCCGTGAACGGGACTTTAAAGCGTAGAATCAGATCGTGTTCCGCCTGCTGAAGGCCATATTCGCTGCTTGTTTCTCTTTAAAGCAGTGATCTGCGGCGTTGCGTTATTCTCGCCATTTAGCTTGACACGCCAATTATAGGTCAGAGCCAGCTTGTGCGTGTCTGTCTGTATAGCCGTTAAGCTAACTTACATTTACATAGTTATGTTAAACTCATCTCTTTTTCATTAAGCCATAAATGCTGGCTGTTCTGTAAGCACGAGCAATGCCTTGTATTAAACTTTTATTTGAGTTACATAAAAGAGTCTTTTACATCCTTTCTCAGTCTGTGATACTTTATATGACACAGTCATAAGTCACTTAGGTCTTAGAGTTCTCGTCTATGCTGCGAAAGAACACGAGACTCTACAGTACTAATACCAGAATTTATAAAAAAGGCTTTCAGGAAACTAGTACGAATGCTGTTTTTGTAGTTCTCAAATTAAGGCGTAAAAAATACTTCTGTGTTACTTCACAGAATATATCTTGCTTTGGGCATTCTAGCAATCTATATTTTACCAATAAATACATCTCAGAAACATATACAAACGAAACTGAAAAGTCAAGCACCTTGTTGATAATTTGAAGTCAAAGAGAAGTTCCTTATGAGTATTAGCGAGGAAAAAAACTAAAGTTTTGATTAGCACATAGCAGTACATATTGCATTATCCTTCGCAATTCCGTTATTGTCATAAAAATTCAAAGCAGTTTGAAAAAACAGATGAGGTAGGTCAAAAGCTCAACAAAGATTTAAGTCACCATAAGTAAAACTTGAGTGTTTTTGTGTGTACTATTTCAGCTATGCACTCAAGATTTTTTCTGATGGCCACACGATTTGCGTATACAAGTGATATCACTTCATTTTTTTTCTTTTAAAATTGCTTTCATAGAATGTACAGTTATATTGAGATTAATGCTTTTCTTATGCTGTATTTTCAGTTTTATATTGAGCTTTCAGTTCCTAATTAAACGGAATAGCAAAGCAATTAATTGCAATGGACGACCAACGAAAACCTGCTTTTTCCTCTGAATGGAATGGTTATTCATTACGGCTGGTGGGAAGACACTGGAAAAACAGGACACTGTTGAGGTAAAATTCGTGTATTTTAAGTTCCTCTGGAATAAATGGTGAGTGACATAAGGAAAGCTGGAAAAAAAGGTTTCTTAAGGTTCATAAAGAAGAATTATTTCAGCCGGGGAAGGAACTATAGCCCTTGTTTTAATACTATATAGGAACTACGTTTGACGGATAATTGAAAAAAAAACCCATTTTCCTATATATGGCTTAATGTTCTCTACAAGTTCTCTACAAAGACATTTTAAAAATCTGTAAAGTAATCTACTTTATTAAAAACTGTGGTAGCATTATTACTGATGATTTTCAGGAATCTTCGGAGCAATGTATTATAAGGCATTTTCTCCCAACCTTCAGCATGCCTTCGTGGTGTAAGGGTAGCACATTCAAGACGGATTCGAGAAGTCCAGGTTCCAATCCCGACGAGGGTATTGCATATTTTCACAGCTCCTGCTTCAAAATAACCTAATGACTCTACAGTATGTAATTTTAACAAATTTAATGCTAGCCGAATCCTCAAGTTTTCAATATGTAGAATTTCTCAAATATTTAGCTCGATTATTTAGAAATTGACATGATCCTATTTCAGTATAATACTGAATTATAATTCAATTTTAAGAACATCGTCTTTTCTATATTAAATGTAATCATGAATGTTATCTAAGCACTGCTCTCAGTTTAATGACAAATATTTTTGACAAATTTTTTTGTAGATTTTATATTTTGTAGCCTATTGAATGAAAAAAAGGAAACGAAAATCATTCCTTCTGAGCATAGTTATTCCTTTCAGTTAGCATAACACTCAACAAGTGATAATTTAGCAAGCTTGAAAAATGAGATTTGAAACAAATTTTTGTATTTCCATCTAAGCTAAGGATATTATCAAACTAAAGTCAATATCACTAATAAATCATAATCAATAAATCAATATCACAATAAACTAAAGTCAATTCCGATAGAAATGAGGAATGTTCAACCAAAAATGTTTTGTTTGAGAACAACTTATTTCCATCTTACACAAAACAAACGGTTTTAAAAACTAACACTGTAGAAGGAGGTTAAAGTGACTGTAGTTAATATTATTCGGATATTGTTATCGAATTGCCGATGTCCTTCCTGCTTGTATACGTGAAACATGAAAAATACTTCGGTTATTGTGATCAGGAATTCGATAAATGTTATCATAAAAGAATTTTCTACCAAGATAAATTCGTCAAATAAAAGATAAAATCGTCAGATAAGTTCAAAATTGATAATAAAAGATGGCAAGTGACAGAGGATTGTCGTTAAGTGAGGGATTAATTCCTCAAAGAGCTTGGTTCCGATTTTAAACAGCCATTTAAAATGATGCAAAAAGGTCTAAAAAACTTCATTTGACGTAGATTTTTAATAAATATTGATTTTGAGGCCGATCAAACACACATACACACACAAAAAAAAAATCTGTTGAATTTTCTTTTCCCTGAAAACATGTCTGCGAAACAAAGTTTGCTTTTTGCCTAATTTTAAATTTTACAATAGTACACTGCCCAAAAAGAGGGGGCATAGTTTATCTTCTGTTCTACTGAGCCGATTGACGAAATTCAACTTGAGTTTTTTATGTCTCGAAAGCGCAACTTAGGATATGTATTGGATTTATATACAGCATTGTTCTAATGTAGGTATTCTGACACAAAAATCGAACTTTTTCTGAAATAACATGCCATTTTTTCTCCAAATTTCGATTCTACGATTCAAATTATTCCAAACTGCCAAGTTTTGTAAAAATGGTTACAGCAGAAAACATCGCGAACGAAAACGTCGCGGACGAAAACGTTGCGGAGAAAACAACGCAAGGCGAAAACGTCGTGGTGCAAAACATCGTGAGAGAAAATAAAGCAAAGAGAAAACATTGCAGTTCTAAAACATCGTGGTACAATATATCGTCGTCGAAAATAAAGCGATTCAAAAACTTCGCAATTTAAAAACATGGTCGACGAAAATATCGTGGTAAAAAAACAAAGGACCTACAAATCATCGCATGACTATAACATCGCAGACATGCTTTTTTCAAGCTTTAATAATTGTTAATGGATATTCGCATAATGATTTATGAGAGCAAGGTGGAAAGAAGGATAATTTTTACTTTCCTATTTTTTATCAAATAAATTAAAAAACAAGAAATAATTTTCATTATAAGAGTATCAAAAGTGAAGAAAATAATATCATAATTAACTTAGCAATTTTTTATAGATAAGTTCATGCAGATACTTATCTTTTTCTATTCTTTTTTAAATTATACTTTTCATGAAAAATTACCAGCAAAACTTCATAAAAAATGTATTAATGACTTTTGTTAGCTAACAACGCCAGCTTAAAATTAAGTGCTATAAGTTGCGTTAATTTTCTATGCTTAAGTTTCCATTTTACATTTTCAGCAAACATTTATTAGTTAATAAATAATATGAAAGTGAAAATATCCTTTCTATCTTGCACTCACAAATTATGAGAATTTATAGAATTATTAAACAATCATTAAAGTTTACAATTATTAAATCCTGAAAAATGCATGTCTGCGATGTTATCCTCATGTGATTTTTTTGTAGGTTCTTTATTTTTTACCACGATATTTTCGACGGTGATGTTTTTAAACTGAAGTTTTTGAACCGCTTTATTTTCGACTACGATATTTTGTACTGCGTTTTCTCTTTTCTTTATTTTCTCCCACGATGTTTTGCAGTACGACGTTTTCGCCTTGCGTTGTTTTCTCCGCGATGTTATCGGCGGACGCCGTAAAAATCGCACGAATAGTTTTTAAAACAATTAATTCTCAAAATTTTAGCTCCTCAACGTTAATCGAATTTGATGTATATTTATTAATATCTCTTTATTACACTTACTTGATTTCTTCTTTCAGAATTCGAAATTTAGGTTCCTCCCAAATAAAATTCGCCCATTTTTTATGATTTATTCTTAAACTTTGTACTTTTAATTTTTCGAAACAAAATTTGAATTATAACCTATAACATTTTTACCTTCGTCCTAAAGTAGATGTATTTCTAAGCATGTCTGCAAAAAAATAGAATTTATTCAAAATTTCCTAAGATATACGTGAATTTACATATTGGCGCCTTTTGAAATTTGGCACATTTGTTATAAGCGATAATAACGCCAAATGTGGTTTACGCACTTTGTTAAAATGATTTCAAGTATGAACGATGACTATTTTTCTGCTCGTGTACAACGAAAAAAATGAAAGGAAAACAGGTTGCCATAAATTAAGAAGTTCGCCAAGTAAATTATTCTTGACGCAAACTGAAAAAAGGGCCATGATAAATTATTGAATTTCTCACTAAATTTCGTACCAATTTTTACAAAATTTAATATTTAGGCATAACTTGAGTCGTAGAATCGAAATATGGAGAAAATTCGGAATGTTATTTCAGAAATAGTCCGATTTTGTGTCAAAATACCTATATTAGAATAATGTTATTTATAAATCTATTATGTATCCTAAGTCGCGCTTTTGAGACACAGAAAACTCAATTTGAATTTTATCAATCGTCCCAGTGGAACGGGAGATATAGAACTGCTCCCCCCCTTTTTTTAGCGCAGTGTACCTTTTCTCCCAGTGAAGAACGCCCTCCGAGTATTAAGGTTACGGATACAGAATCGGTCAAATTTTGCATTAAAAATATTATGAATAGTTTTTAAAAAAGCTTCGTATTTTCTTAAAATTCTGTAAAAGAGTATACAGTTTAATACATTAATATAACAAGTTTAATGCATTTACATTAAATTAGGTAAATTCATTATTATTTTGGAGAATATTTTTTCTCATATTTTAGTGTTGTCACTCGGTTAATATTATCAAAATAGCGGTGGACAAATCTGATCTCAATTAGCCGCGTCTGCTGTAGCATTAACTGCAACTGAAATTCCAAGCGATATTTGTAACAGTATAGGGGTGTAATCCATTAATACAATTCATCACTAATACCCATTTGGAGTATCCACAATTTTTGAAAGTTTATTGTGCACGACTTTCGGATCATCTTGTATAAAGAGACACGCATAGATTTAAATTACACAATGTATTTTCTGTATTCGATTATTCCTTTTTTAGCTTACTCTTTATAGCTTTTGGCAATATTTCATGCTCGAGGATACAATTTAATACTGCCTTTTTGCATTATCTATAAATTTATAAATTGTAGTTAACATTCACAGTACATAAGATTACTTTTATAAAAATGCACTTACTAATGTTATCGAGAGTTGTGAGAGGGTGATCCTTAGGAAGAGGTTCCGGAACCATGACATCCAATCCAGCAGCTCGTATTTTCTTATTCTTAAGCGCTTCGAACAAATCTTCTTGATTCACAACGCCTCCCCTATTAATTGTACACTTCGTGTTAGGAAAAAAAAAATAAAATACTAAACAAGCAGACAAATTAATACTGAGCCTTTAAGTAAAATAAACTACGGAGAAAAAAATTTAAAATATAAAAAAAAATCATGTTTCTAAGGTATCGATTTCGAGAAAATAAATTTATGAATTTGTATATTGTAAGGATATGACGTAATAGTTTTTAAATACGAATTCAGCGAAGATGAATTACGTAAAAGTTATCTTGTGCCCTTTAACTCTTTGGGAGGCAGGAAAATGCAATTAACTTTTTAAGCAAAACTCTTGTTTTATTTACTACTAGCTGAAATAGCCGATGCTAGTTACCTTAGATTGAGAGTAATGCACCCAACAACAGAGAGAACGATATCGCTGTAATCCTTCTTTAATAATGATGCAAAAAAACACGATTCATTGTCACACAGTTTTCAATCTGATGCGATATGGAACACACATAAAAAATTTCCATAGCAAAATAAGCTAATCTCCCTCATTATATCAGCAGCAATGACACGCAAATTTTAATGATTTTAGCCTTATGCTCGTAAAAGCTCAAGTTCCATCCAATATTTCACCTATATTCAATTTTAGTCCATTAAATGTGGTTAAAAATTCATCATAATTAATCAAAAATCAATAACGGGAACAAACACATAAACAGGCATTCTTCTGTATATATAGATTTTGTAAAACTTAAATTTTTATTAAAAACTCTACGATTTGAAAGCGAGCAGTAGCAACACATTTCCAAATAAATCATTTTTACCTCCAACGCGCGAGACTGTTGCCACTCAGAAAAATGAGTGCGAAAATCAGCGCTTTGAGAGTTTTTAATTAATATTTCGGCTGATGAAAGTCCTGCGAAGACGGAAATAGTCGAAATGGCTTCCCACGAATTTTTGGAATCGGGAATAATGTATTTAATGTTTGG
>KL817402.1:0-32813 GCA_000611955.2 Stegodyphus mimosarum | reverse complement strand
TCCATTTAATTTTTCCAATGATTATTAAATTTGCTTTCTTGCCAAAAAATATAGCTGTGCTATCATTATAATAAATATTTTGCTTTATTTAAAATCATGTGCTGATACGTATTTGAAATGAATATCATCTGAATATGCAATTTATCTGTTTAAATGATTGTTAGCCCAGAAGGCTGTTAGTCTTGAAACTACATTTTGTGATCTCTTAAATGCAGTGTATCACTTTTAAAATTGTTGCCGACAAATATTATCACCCTGTATTATATTTAAAGAAATTAAATAATGAAAAATCTGCATAAATGTATGCATGTCTCTCATTGTGTAAAAACAATGATATTTAGAGCCATCCAGTTTTGAATATTGCAGCTCTCCAACCAAATATGGGCACCTGCAAGCCTGAACCTTGAATTTGTTTTATTATTTATTTCATTTTTTTTAATATGAAATAAATAATTTTTTCAATTTTTTAAACTTTAATGAATCTTTGATTAAGAAACTGGATGATTTCAAAGCGAGCAGTGGCAACATACTGCATAAAATATTTTTATCTTAATCGATAATGTTTAAGCGATAATGTTAATCGGAAATTCTAAAGATATGCCGTTTTTAAATAGTTTTAGCCCAAATGCTCCCGAACATGTATGTGTCTGTAAATTAAGAAAATCTGAAAGCTTTCAAATTTTACTATTTTTCAATTATTTTATTTACTTATCTAATTACTTCATATGTATGGAATTAATTATTTAATGGAGGAAAACATTTTCATCCTGTTTATTAAAATTTTATTTAATTATATTAACGTATAATTTTTATTTGATGTGTTCAGATGATGCAGAAAGAAGTATTATCATCTTTAAAAAAGGCAGCTATATGTATTTTTGAGTGTAGTGTGTGAGTGAATGACTGACATGAATTCTTTTTTGAAATAAATGGTGTAAATATATAATTCTATTTTTCTTTCAGCCGTCAAACCGTTGAACCTGAAATAAAGAATCCAAAAGCTAGAGAGCTTGTAGACAGATGGAGAAATGTGTGGCTGTTAGCTATGGAACGACAGCGTCGGCTGCAAGATAAACTTAACTACCTCAAAGAAGTATGCATTTATTTAAAAAATTTTAATATCATCTTCTATTACGTGGAAGGACAGCTACCAGTAAAATATTATATTAATTGAGACACCCTCTTAAAATAGTAAATTCTTACACTTTTGTATACTTAACCCTTTGATGTATATCAAGATCTTGTCTTCATTGTGTTAATTATTATTATTAGTTGATATGTTACAACTCGCTTTTAAAAATGGCAACACTGTAAAAAATGTTTTAGTCCAAAGGGACTTTGTCTCTGAAGGACTGTTGTTTTCATTTTGTAATTTTGCGTCGAATCACTTTGAATGTCGGTTTCATTTTTCAATTTGTTGCCACCAAATATTGTCGTCTTGTATTATATTTGAAGAAATTAAATAATGAAGAATCTGCATAAATGCATGTATGTTTCTCCCATTTCATAAAACAATGGTACCTAGAGCCATCAAATTTTTAATGACCGAATCCTACTGCGAAATGGGCATCTGGAACCCCAAATTTGGAATTTGTTTTATTATAGATTTCACATTTTGTAAAACTTTAATGATTTTTGATTAGCAATTTCAAGGATTTCAATGGCAACATTGTACAGAAAAAAACAGTTTTATCACCAGCATGTGGGACTGTGTATCAGAAATTCTAAAGATCTGCTCAATTTAAAATTATTTTGCGATATTGCTCTTGAACTGAATTTTATGACTTAAGTGTGAAGAACATGATATTTAATAAATAAAGGTTAAAAAAATGCTCCTTTGGACGTAATTTAAAATCTGAAACCTTTCAAATTTTTATTTATTTTCTTTTTTAAAATTAATGTTTTGAAAGGAAAGCTGTGAACTGCATCTCTTAAGAAAATACTTGTCCTTTGTACCTATGCCACTTGTAAAGTTGAGTCCATTCAGCATTCAAAGCCTTAGAAAGTGCTTGCAAAATCTTGTTCTTTGCTTGTATATACATTTAAATGTATGTAATTTTCAAAGCTTTTAAAATGTTTTGAATTTTGATTTTCTCATAATTGTTTGTTGGAATAATTTTCTGCCTGAATCTAATTCATTCGTTAAAAAAATTTGTTTAACTTTTGCTTTTGTGCTACCATTTTGACAAAGAAATCTGGAATGAGAAAACTGAGCTGAGTGAGAAAGCCTAGATGTGAGAAAAAGTATTGTTCTTTATTATGCAGAAAATTATGTTTTACACATTAATGCCTCTTTATAGTTATTAAAAATTAAACATCATTAAAATCAGTTACTTTTCATGTATTAATTTTTGGATGTTGGTGCAAAAATGTTATGATATTTGAAAAAATGAAATCAGCTCATCTGTTAAAGATCTGCTTTTTGAGTAAATTAAAGCTAAACTGCTTTAGGCAGAAATCATTCACACAACCTCAGCTAGATTTTATAATGCATACATATACTATATACCTGGAATGCATGTTAGGTAAATTCATGAGCACCATACTTTAAAATTTATACATAATTCCTTTGAAATAGGAGTAAAGTATTTATTTTCAAAATTAACTATTTGAGAATATGCATATCATTAATTTTTAATATTTAAAAAGTGTAATAAGGTTATTTAACGCAACAAAAGAAAATTCCAATTTCATTAAATCTGTGAGTCATATTTTAATGATAAATTCAGCTGTCCTAAAATTAAGGTATTTTGTCGTGCTGTCAAATTTTGCTGTTTTATTAATTGTAACAATTGCATAACTTTGTGAAAAATACATATAGGAACTATGTGTGAAAAACACATAATAGAAATAAGTAGGATATATAGGTTTGTTAGCAAGTAAAGGTGCATTAAATATGCAAATCTTTCAGAAAATTAAATAAAAATTAAGTATTAATAAGCCTTTATGTATGAATTATATTGTTTTATCATTTCTTCTATTTTTTAATTATTATTATTATTATAAATCAATAAGACAGAGGTATATATCTGTAACATGTTTAGATAGGTGAGTTAAATGTATATTTAATATCTAAACTGCATTTATTTGTGAATTTAATGTTATAAATTTTTAACACATTTTTTATTTTAATTCCTTTTAGCTTGAAAGAATCAAGAACTTTGACTTTGATGAATGGCGCAAAAAGGTAAATTTTTTACAAGACTACAAATGCTGTAGATTGTTATTGTATGTTGTAATGTTCAGTTTGTAATAAATTACATGACAAATTCTGTGTTACAGTTCTTGGCCTGGATGAACAACAAAAAATCTCGTGTTATGGATCTATTCCGAAAAATTGATAAAGATAACGATGGCAGAGTTACTTATGAGGAATTCATTGATGGTATTTTAAAATCCAGTAAGTGGCATAAAGAAATTTCTTAAATATATGTATATAGAGAGAGGGTCATAAAGAAATTTCTTAAATATATGTATATATGGGGGGGGGAAGAGAGCTAGAAGAAGCAGTTTACATGAATTAAATATAATAATTATTAACAAAATAAAGAGAATTAAATCCTTAAATATCTAAGTTATTACATTCATAATAATAATAATATACTTTTTAACTTAATTTGTTGTCATTATTACATTCTGCAAAGGTAGGTACTTAAAAATGATTATTGCTGAAATGTTATAGGAAATAGAGTGTTAGAAAAAATGGAATAACAATGAGTTAGTGTAAAATATGTATGCTTATAAAACTGAGTTATGCCTTTACCTAGTATTTAGCTTAGTATTTCAAACTAGTACTGTAAGCAAACTGAAATGTGAGTACATTTCTCTACAAGCGTACATTTCTCTCTATCTTTACAAGCGTTTTTTTATTTTAAAGCTTAGGAACTTAATAATGATTAGAATAAGAAATGAAGAAAATATTTCAAAATTCATATGTATATTGCTTGAAAAAGAAGAAATTAACTAAATCAGAAATTAATTCATTTGTTCTAAAAATAATAATAAACCAGATTTTTTATAAATGCATTAACTATGGAATGAGTTTTGTTTGGTTTTCATGATTTAAATAGGTTTTCTGATTTTTATTGAAACAAATTTATAGCATTTTTGACATTGTATGTTGTTATATGAAAACCT
Source organism: Stegodyphus mimosarum (assembly GCA_000611955.2). Classification (NCBI taxonomy): domain Eukaryota; kingdom Metazoa; phylum Arthropoda; class Arachnida; order Araneae; family Eresidae; genus Stegodyphus; species Stegodyphus mimosarum. Next base: position 28,676 of record KL817402.1, on the reverse strand, counting down.
ATATTTCTTTATGCATCTTTGTATTTTCAGAGTTCCCAACCAGCCGTTTGGAAATGGAACGGGTAGCTGAAATCTTTGATCGCAATGGTGACGGTTTTATTGATCACAAAGAATACATTGATACACTCCGACCAGATAGAGAGGTTTATATTCTTTTTTTTTTTTGTTGCTTAATATACGAATTGTAGTTAATGTAGTGTGTTTATATTTATGTAGAATGTTAAGAATGCAAGTAACAAACTCAAGTAAGAAATCAAATAACAAAAACTAGAAAATAGTCATTATGTGTTAAGCTAACCAGAACAAATTAAGTCGGTAAGCTAACCAAAACATATTGAAATATTAAGTGATATCAGTAATAAATATTTCAAATACAAAAGATTGTTAAGGAAAAAAATGTAGTTATTATCAATATCATATGTTCTAATTAAGAAATTTTAGTAGATAAATGTGAAATTTTCTGAGATACCTTTTGTATCGTATATTTTATCCAAAGATAAAAAGACAGTTTTATCTGATTGTGTTATCTTCATTATTCACTAATTTACTCATTTAAATAAATTTTAAAATATTGGCTCAGCATTATATTTACTTAGTACTATAATTTACATTGCATTAATAATTTTTCTGAAGCGTAATTTGATCCTGGGGAATCTTTAATGCTAATATGATTCCTTAGATAAAACTCTTGCTTACTTCTGCTTTAAGATTAAAAATGGTATATGTTATGTATATAGGTAGTATTTAGTTCAGTTACTTATGAATAGCAAAAAATAAAAAAGCTGAATTGCAATAAATTAAAAAGTTAATCATTATTTGCAAACTATGGCAATTATTACTTGTTTATTGATTTAATATAAGAATTTATTTCTCCGCAGTAATTATTTTATAATTTACAGAAAGGTCCAATAACAGAAGCTGAAAAAATTCAAGACGAAGTTCAGCGGCAAGTTGCCCAGTGTACTTGTGTTCACAGATTCAAAGTTTACCAAGTTGGAGAAGGAAAATATAGGGTATATCACTTTCCTCTTTATACTAAATATGCATTTCAAATTAACATCAAAATCTGGTATTATATATAATATTATTTTTATTTTTAGTACAACAAGGCTGCTGAAATTATTTTTGATTATTTCAGTAGGTTTAACTTATAGCTTCAAGTAAAAGTATTTCAGTGTATTACTCTGTTTTGTAACAAGTAATAGTCTAATGATATTAGAAAGTTACCCCACTTATAGTGCTATATTTTCAGTTGCAATTGAATATTACCATTTTAATGTTTAAAATTCATTGCAGCCTGACACAGTATCATTTATAGTAAAAAGTAACCAGCTCAAAACACCTCATAATAGTAATTTCCATTAGTTTCAGGAAAATTTTCCTGTTATTGAAAAAATTATATTGCTGCTGTTACTTTTCAAGATCATGTAAAGTAATACATGATCTTGAAAAAGTCATCTTAGCATCTGGATTTTATAACTGGTTTAAAAATGTCATGTGACATGTACTGGATAAATATGCAGCTCTAATTTTCATTTAGTGATTCTTCAGAGGTGATGAAAGGTATTACTCTGCTTTCTAAATGGCTTAAATACCACTGAAAGGATTGCAGGAATTTTTATGCTCTTTTAGACAACGATATTTTGATTTGTTAATCATGTAATTCTAATGGCATTATTGCACAACTGGGTGTATAAGCATTGACTGTTGATCAAGTATTTAATGTCAGAAAGTAAAGACAAGCCTCTCTTAAAAAAAAAAAAAAAAGTACCTGAAGTTGAAGTATTAGGTACTTTGGACAATGTATGTTTAATTATGTTTTTTGTTGCTGAAAATTTTTTGAGAACTATTAATTATTTATAGAAAGCTGTTCAGTTTTTGAAATCAAAAGAAAACAGTAATTTATTATTCAAATTTCTTAATTTTGGTTGTGGGATTAATTATACCAAGTCCCAGGATTGATTTTACAATGAAGTCAGGTAATGTAATGATTATACATTTAGAAATCACTAACGAATAATCTTATTAATATACTATGTGAGTATAAAATTTCTCATTAGTGGTTAATTTATTGTATAGAAGATGTTTACACATATTTAAAACAATATTCTTATTCCATAATTCAAAAACGTTTTGAAATGCATGGCGCTAAAAATTAATGACTTCCATTATAAAATCAGCCCTCTGGCTTGGCAAAAGTGATCCCATAACCAGAATTATCAAATATTAGGGGAAAAAATCAAAGCAGGAAAATAATAAAATTATGCAATAATATGCACAAGAAAAAATTTAATATAAATATTGAAATTTAATGGTTTGAAAATTCAAGTGAATCTTTAAAACAATTTAGTCTCCAATCCAACTATTAATAGTGTGAATTGCTAATTGCAGTGTGTAAAACTGGCATAATGAACTTGGTATATACTGAGAAAATGTGAAAATATAAATGATAGAGAATTTATGCAACTAAAATTGACTCTACCAAATTTAGTTGTCAGAGATATCGGACCAGAATGATGAAATACTAGGGGATTTACTGTACAGATTTTACTTCACATCTGATAAGCTATATCATTATGCAAAAAATAATTACATATTTGGAAAACACTTGTAATTATTGGTCACTTATTTATACCTCTTAGTAGTGAAGTAATTTTTTTTGGGGGGACACCAATATAACATTTAATATTAGGCAAAAAAGCAGCTGTAGGTTTTGGATAAGCTTCTGTCGATTTCAAAAAAGATCAGACATACATTTCCTGGAGTTATATTTATAAAAAAAATTTCATGATTTATTTAAATCAAATACTTCATTAAAATTTGATATGAGATAGGAAGCTTATAATAATGATGATATAATTTAGCTATGTTAATTATTCTACTGGTTTGTAATGCATTGAACATGTATATGAACATCCTGTTTAGAACATAAATGAGTATTCTATATGTTCAAGTGCTATGCAACAGCATTAAATTTTTTTTAATGGATTGGAGTGCAAAAATTATGACGTTATGCATATGAAAACATCATTTCAAGCTAAGATTCTTTTATTACCAAGGCATAACATGCTAGGAAAAAGCATAAATATGTATGTTGTGTGACTAATATTTTTTAAGTTTCTGTTCTAAATCGTCCATTTAATTTAATTAAAACTTTTTGCACTGAGATTAATTTTGGGTCTTCTATAAATGAATTTTTGTATTTTGTCCAAAATTAGAAGTACAAAATTAATATATATCTGTATATATATATATGAAGAGTATTTTCATTTTAGGCTTAATGTTAACAGTATTATATTATTTTTTCAGTTTGGAGAGTCTCAGAAATTACGTTTAGTCAGAATATTACGTAGTACAGTCATGGTACGAGTTGGAGGAGGATGGGTAGCATTAGATGAATTCCTTGTGAAAAATGATCCTTGCAGAGGTACAATTTCTTTTAATAATCACATTAAAAATATTTTATACATCAGAAACAATTGTTATTCATATTGTTTAAGTTTTGTGTGAATGTAATTTAACTACTCATTAGCATTTACATGATATGGCTGTTTGATGCAGTGCTGTTGTAATTACTTCTAAGACAAGTTTTTAGTTTGCTTTTAACAAATACTGTATGCCCTTAAATTTGCATCAGTTTTAGTTTGTTAGTTTATCATTTGTTTTTGCATGATGCATGTTTTTTAGTTGCTTGCATTTCCTTTGTTTTATCACATAGCTAAGGGTCGAACAAATCTAGAACTGCGAGAGCAATTCATACTGGCAGAAGGTGTGAGTCAGTCTCTCCAACCATTTAAACCCAAAGCCAGTCCAAATTCTTCACAATCCTCACAAAGCGGAGGTTCATCTTTTAATCGCTCTGGAATGTCATTACCTGCCACAGGTCCCATAACAAAGGTTTGTTTCTTAATGCTATAATTCTTTGATAAATGTTTCACTTGCTCAGTCTTAAGTTTTAATGAAATTATATCACTGTAATATACATACATATTGCAGTATATCTTTACAGTGTTATGCATCATACATTTACAGCTAAGCAAAGTTTCACAATAAGTACTTTTGTCATTTAAATATCGAATTAAATGTTGAATTTTTCCTGAAGAAAATAAATTGCTTTGGGAATGCCTTTTCTAAAATTTTGCACACATATATTTTTTAGCATGAATTAAGCATTTTTTTTTAAATAAAAGTTTTCTGTTCAGCAATTCTTAGACATTTTATTATGCTGTTTGGATTTTTTTCCTTTCATACCCTGTCTTTCCTTTCACTACTGTCTAACATGCTTAAATCTGATTAACAGACTGCAAAGTATGCTATTCAAATTTTTGTGATTGTATGCCACTTCTAATTTAAATAACTCTTTTTAGAATATTAAGATGGTTTAATTATGGTATTTATCAAAACACTTGGTTGATTTAAAAAAAAAACTGAAAATATATTTGCAAAAATTTGATTACTTGTATTTAAATCTCAGCATTAGCAGAATTAAAGTTAAAATTAAATTTAAGGAACAGCTGTGATTACTGATGCAAACTTATTTATTTGTTCTTTTTGAATTGGAGATTTGTGTTCTATAATATGAAATTTAAGTGCTCTTTTTGTTTGGCAATATATGTCAAACAATAGTGATACTGTTATAAAATCCCCTAGAATTGAAACCAAACAGTGGGTCATTAAAGATAAAACAATGAATTTTAATGATAGGTGAAGAAACAGCCTGAAAGTTAAACTTGTGGAGAACCAAGCAATTTTGCAACTGATGGAAGGATAAAATAGTATGACAATAAGATCGCTGCACTGCAATCTATTCATACAAATGCAACAGGAATGTTTTAGATGATCTAATATAAGTTAACAATACATTATACTTTGTAGAATATCCTTCTCTAGAAATGCAGTGTCTTAAGAATATATTTATCAAATATAAAACCTTTTTGCAGCAATAAATCAACCAAATGTTTTGAAAAATACCTAACATTTCTCTGAAGCTTCTTTGACTTGCTTGCTTTTTCTAAGCAACCTCTTTTTTCTTAACTACTATGGTGAAGAGAAGCTATACGCTCTTTTTTCAGCTCCTTGTCTTCTTCTGCGATGTCTTCCTGTTAAAACTCCCGAGCCTTCTTTTTATAATCCAGTCCCTTTGGATGAGGGTTCTCGCATTCCAGTCTTCCATTGGGTAAACTTTCAAGCTTGCTCTCTTTCTTGAAATAAAGTTTAATGTATGTAAAATATTCTTTTTTTTTGTTTTGCTTAAGTAGCACATACTTAAGTTTAGGTGAATTTTAAACTTTTAAACTAAAATATACTTTATTTTCCATTTATATAACTGAGTGTACAGAAAAGAATTTTTAATTAAGCTGAATGCAAACAGCATGTATTATAACCATAAAGTGTGTTTAAAATCAAAAATTTATTTCAAATAATAATTAAGAAGAAATAATGCACCTAAAAAAGAGAATATATACAATTCTTAACACACACACACAAAAGTCGACAACGCGCAACACGAATATATAGGTAATATGAAAGACATTCAGTATTTTGCCTAAGTAAAGTAAAATTTTGTATTGGTAATTAATACTTCTTTGTTAATGCATCTCTTTGCAAATGTGTGTTTTAGTTTTTGTGGTGTATAGTATTAATGTGATAATGTATGAGAAAAAGACAGCATTAAACCTTGTGGCATTTAACTTTTGATAAAGGAAAGCCAGTGACAGGAGGTATTCATCAAAGCTTTTAGAATGTGTGTGGAGTCTTTGAAAGAGAACCCGTTCTTAGGTCATTCATTTGAAGTCAACATTGCTGTGAAGTTGAAGGCGTAATATTGGATAATATATATAAAGGTTCTTCAGCTTATTAGATTTTTCAGCACTAGATTAATAATTTTCTTGCTGGATCTGTAGGAATACTGTATGAGTGTCTGAAAAATGCCCAAGGTTTGTTCGTACTCAGTTCTGAAAATGCTGGCACATAAAATGGCGAAGAATTGAGTCGATCTCCTCGTGACATATCAGTCATAATAAATCTTAATGAACTGACTTTTTATAGGCTTTTGGTATTTGACCGTTAAGACTTGAATTCATTGCAAATAAGATCTGAGGACACTGATTTGACAATGATGAAAAGAGAAAATAAATCATTGTTTTAAAGAACTGTGACAAAACTTTCTTTTTCTTGAAACTCGCCGAGATACATTAAGTGCATTAATTTTCATAGAATCTGGGCAGAAAAATAATAAGTTCTTCAAAAAATTATTAATTACTGCTGTGTGTGGTACAAGGTAAGTGTGAGTTTATTGAACATTTCTTTATTTCACAGACGAAGAGTTAGAATGGAACAAAATTTGATACGACAGGTGTAAGAAAGTAATTTAGAATAACAAAAGAAAAAAATTAGAATGCAAAATCACTTTAATGCAGATATAGTGCCTATTTTTAACTTTCCTAGAAAAGACTGTAGAGATTGTGTGGTTTTTTGAAGCATGAAAAATCAACTGTGTTGTAGTTAAGACTTGAACCGTAAACCTTATAACTGAACTAGATAGTTGGATATGTTTGTTATAAGAGTACTCATAAGGGGATTTAATAATTAATTAAAATATAATTTATATTTTTATATAAAAAATCTTTACAAATATCTAGCACATTAATAATAAAAAGTAATGTTACTTCTTGCAACCATGCAAGCCTTACATGAGCTTTTATGCTTTTTTGAAGTTGATCCACCACTATGTGGAAATTCATGAAGCAGAACTCTCCCCCCCCCTTTCAATGGATCTGCTAAGTAAAACATTCAACAGGATTCTTATTGTAAGACTGTAACTGCGACTTAATTTGTTGGACATCTTTACTTTGAAAAGATTCATTGATTAGTTTAGATCGGAGAGTGCATGCATTTACCCCAAATTATGAATTTTAGATTCACAGAACTTTGGAAAAAATCCATTGTGCCATCTCTGAATCTCTCACAAATAACAGAATAGTATTGAAGATGGAGTTCCATACACTCAGCATATGCTTACTCTCATTGCCTCTAAAGTGATCTCTTTGTGGGTTACTTAATGGAATAGTTGTGAGTTCTTGTTCCGTCTACATAATGATATGAAAAATGTCTTCAAACTAAATCTAAACTCATCTTTTAAGTGTAATTGCTCTACTAATTCATAATCCAATTTTGATATTCCTGGTTTCACATAAACTTGTGGTGTGGGGTGAGCAGGAAACAATTATTAGACATTTGACATACAGACCAGTTTATCTAAATCTCTTGTAAACAGTTTTTTCTCTGGGTACTATCGATTTTCCAGAGAGATGCCTTGCAAATACCATCCTTAGTTAATGCTGAATACTGTATCTACCAAGATCATTTATAATCCATGAATGGTTTGAATAACCCAAAAATATGTAATATAATAAAACCTTAACTTCTCATAATGTGACAGACTCTACATTGTTAGACAAACTTAGGGGAGGGGAGGCAACTGTAGTTTGGTATAAATTTTGAGTCAAACTGCATTGATTTTGAGGGTGATTAAACACAAATCCCTCTTCATCGGGACCCACCTCCCAATTTTTTTAAAATTATTTATACTAACATTATAGCAAACTGGAAATGAGTAGCTTAACACATTTACTGAGAAAAAAGAAAAGTAACCAATAAAAGAAAAAGCATAATTTATGAAAAGATTTAGTTCATTTAAGACTATGATATATACAGGGTGTTTATAAAGTCCCAGACCCATTTTGATGTTTAATAACTCATAAAATAATAAAGATAGATTAAAAATAATAACATAAATGGTTAGATAGACTCAAAAAGTTTCATGATGCTTGTCAATGAACTTCCACGTGTGCTCTCTTCGTCGTATGGAGAATATCCAGTAGATATTCAATTTCACGCCAGGTACCGGCAAGCATGTCGGCATCCACAGAGGCTATTGCGCTTGTCATTCTGGCTTTTAGGTCATTCATGTTCGACACTCTCCTCCTGTAAATGTTGTCCTTTACAAATATCCCCAAAGGAAAAAGTCCAGTGGCGTTATATCGGGTGATCTGGGTGGCCAAGAAATTGGACCTCCTCGCCCAATCCATCTTCCTGTAAAATAGTCATTTGAAGAACTACGAATGATGGCACCCCAATGAGGTGTGCACATTATGGTGATTAATAATGCCAGAAAGATGAAAGGATGCTTCATCGGAGAACATTATTCGCTTCAGAAATTCAGCATCATCTTCTATCCTCCTTAGCATATTTGTTGCATAGGCCATCCTCCTAGGTCTATAATAATAGGCTATAGTTGCCAAAACAAAAGAGAGAAAAATGCAATTAATAAGCAGACGATATTTAGAAAAGTACAGATATTTAGACTGGAAAATGAAATTATCTGAAATTAACCACACGTGCAGATGATATTTACAAAAGTAAAGGTATTCAAACCTGAAAAGGAAAATATGTAAGTTATTCCATCAATAAATGCCATAAGTTTGTTTATATCTTCATTATTTTATGAGTTATTAAACATCAAAATGGGTCCGGAACTTTATAATCACCCTGTATTTTGAAAAAATTTAATTTCATAAGAGGAAAAAAAAGATGTAAAAAATTGTATTGCTAAAAACATGAAATCAGGCACTAAAATTGATAAATACAAGTGTGTAGAACTATTAAACTTCCTATCGGCTCCATCTTAATCACTGAAATTAGATTTAAAACCCCTCCTTAAGTATAGGTTCTGCATGAATTTAAATTTGGAAATTTTTACTTCCATATTGCATACCAACAGTCTCCCATGTAAAAAGATTCTATGCTTTTTAATTGACCAGATTTGTATATGTTCAACATCTTGCATGTTTCTAAATATACTATTGTGCAAAAATGAACAGTTATATTTATTATATTTGGTTTGTGCAGGTAAGAGAAAAAAGTGAACGAAGTGTGCCTATGCGACAACAAAGAGGACACGATTCTGGTAGTGACTTCAGTGCCACAAGTTACAGTGATGCTGACAGTAGTTTTGGGTCAAAGTCAGCTCGTTCGCGAGCAACCCCAAACCGCTTGACTCCTGGAAGTAAGTGTATTCTCTTTCAGTGCATGGAAATTGCAAAGTCTTTAAATTAAATTGTTCAGATAGTTCCAATTTTTATGAGATTTCTATAATTGTGATTAAGTAAATACATGTTTTAAGATATTTGCTTAGTAATTTTAATATATTTTTGTAAATTTCTGTTGGCCTACTGGTGGTTAAAATTTCAGAACTCTGATAATTTCATTAATTTATTCCAATGGCAGAATAAGATGCCACATCTTTGTCCTCAATAACAGCCTATCTACCCTTTGATATATGTCTTTTAAGGGCAAGAATTAGTTAATGATATTTATACTTATATAGTTTTGACACTTATATTTTGCCACTTAATAAGACATTTAATATATAGTATTAAACTTATGTCTTTCTTAAACATACATTTTCGGTAATATATAATTTCACTATTAAAAACATGCCTTGAAAACATACCTTCATCTCAAATGTTTATTCTGTCATTTTTTAAGATATTGCACTGAGTAGATTTAACTGTGATTAGATAAGTTCAAATATATCAAAGGCAGATAGATATTCCCTTGGTAATAATCTAATAAATCCACACGTGTCAAAGATTTCGATGATTTTCAGCTGCTGATACAGTTCAAGCTATGCATATGTGTACACTGACGAACAATAACTTTTACCATTCCCCACAAGGATGAGTGGAGAGCACATGACTAAGCAGAAATGGTATTTAACTGTAAGGCATCATTCTCACACTTATTTCTGCAAGTGAAAGGAAACACTGCTGATCTGAGCAAATTTGAGAGAGGGCAGATTGTGATGGCCTAAAGACTCGGAATGAATGTATCTCCAAAACTGCACGACAGGTAGGTTGTTCACAATCTGCTGTAGTTAGCATTTAGGCAAAGTGGACAAGTGACAGTGAGTAGATGCTAAAATGTTGGATGTCCATGCATCATTAAAGAAAAAGGACATCGGAAACTGTCTTGCTTAGTACAGCAAAATCAGGCCAGACTGTGGCTCAGCTGACAGCCTAGTACAGTGCAGGTCCAGTGCAAGTGTTTCAGGATACACAGTTTAGCGGATACTGTTCGATTGGAACTGTGCAGCAGAGGTCTCACTCGTGTGCCTCTGTTGACAAATCATCATTGTCAAGTATACCTATAGTAGGCTCGAGATCATTGAGACTAAGACAGTTGCTTGGTCAGATGAATCACGATTTCTCATTCGTCACGTCGATGATCGTGTTAGGGCATGCTGTCGTCCAGACAAACTGTTTCTGTTCTTCTGTACAGCATGTCAAACACAGGCTGGTGGTGGCAATATTAGGCTTTGGGGATGTTCTCATGGGTAGTTCTAGGGCTTTTAGTTATGGTAGAATAGACCATGAAAGCCATGACTATCTAAACATAATTATGGATAGTTGCACCCTTACATGGCATCTGTCTTCCCAACTGGAAATGGAATCTTCCAGCAAGACAATGCCCCATACTACAAAGCTGGAATTGCGTTGGAGTGGTTTGAGTAGCATAAGGATAAATTTCAGTTAATATCTTGGCTACTTAACTCAGCAGATCTTAACCGATAGAGCACATTTTGCACGTCATGGAGTGGCAACTCAGAGCTCAAAGACCACCATGTTGGAATATCTTCGCTCTTGCGTGACATCTGGTACAACCCGTTTCAGTCACCTACCGAGAACTTGTGGCATCCATGCCAAAGCAAGTTGCAGCTGTTTTATAGGCCAAAGGTTGCACAATGCATTATTGAGTAGGTGGTCATAATGTTTTGGCTCTTCAGTGTATATGTTGAGAGAGAGATAGAATAACATTAATAAAATGTGCAAGGATAATGTAAACTGAAAAAAAATACAACCATAAATGGAATCAATGCAGTATTAGAAAGCAGTTTTACAAGAGCAATAATTTTTTATCAGTATATTAGCCTTTCTTTTTTGCATATTTAATAAAAAAATTAGTAAATGTAGGTTAAATAATAGCTAAAAGAAAGATATCCAAATCTAACTATGTCTGCAAAAAAAATTAAAAATAACTTAATTGTGAAATAGTTTTCAGTGCAGAATATTTCATTTATAATGCTACTATAAAATAAATAAGCATGTACTATTGCAAAATAAAAAAAAATAATATAGCAAAAGAATTAATAAATAAAAAAAATACGGAAATGAAAAACCACAAAGAAAATTCTGACATTTTAACTTATATATAAAGTCAAAATACTGAATTTACTTTAGTAATTCCACAAATACCATTATTATGTAATTAAAATAGGTCATTATGTTGTTATTGCTAAACCACATACAGCGTTACATGTGTAGAAACAACAGATACAAGAAAAAGTTTCTATTTGAATTTTGGCAAAATATGAAATATTTAAAGATCTTTTCTCATAAGCAAATATAAATGTGATAACTATCATTATTATATGTAATTATAAAGCTCATCGTTTTAGCAGTTATATAATCTAAATAAAAATTGGATAATTCTAGACATACATTAGTTAAAAGACGTATGATGATTTTTTAAAAACAAAAATGTTTAATTTTACAGAATTTTTGTTTTATCTGCCCCATATAATGGAAAAATTTAAATTTTTCTGCATGACCTACTAGAACTCACTTCCTTAATCACTGAGTCGTTTGGATTTTGCTTTTGCACAGTTAGTAGGGATATTTTTCTTCCAGTTTACACCTTGCACTTCAGAAGGTTTTGAAAGCGAGATTTATATACATATGATTAGAAAAGATTTCAGAAAAATATGACAGAATTTTTTTAAAGAACTACTTCCTCACTGTATGGTATAGTTTTTTTTATCAAATAATTATCAATAACTATTTTTGTAATCAATAGGATCTTGACTTTGCTAATCAGTTACTGGTGCATATTTGACTTATCGACCACTTATTTCACTATTTTAACCCTCTTTCAAATTAACTGACCTTATTGGGGACCTGTGATCTAAATTAAATCAGTGCTTAAATCAGAAATATACTGGTTCATAGTTATGAAATATTATGTGTTCAGTAGTGTATTCAGTGTATAAAATTTCAAATAATTCAATCTTAATTTGTTAGCTGTTAATAATCGTGCTGGGAGTCGACCATCCAGCAGACCTCCTAGCCGGCCTTCGAGCCGCCCCCCGAGCAGAGCTGCCAGTGATCTTTCTGCCGACAATGTAGACAGCTACCGAGCACGTAAGATGGGATCCACGGGAGCTCGTCAGAGAACCCCGAGTGCCTCTTCCCAGACGTCGGGCCGAGGGTCTGGGACCAGAATTCCTACTGTGCGAAGGACACCATCATTTACCAACTCTAATAGTAAGCCAGAACCAGTGAAGAAAGAAAGAGAGAGGTGGAAATGAGAGATCTTCATAATAAACTGCTTGGTCTATTTTTAACATTTTATGTACATATAAATTAGACGTGGAATAACATCTGCTATGCTAACAGGGTTGTCGTAATTCAACTGTAGTGGTTCTGTAACTGCCTTACTAAAATCTATCACTACACTAGACTTCAGAGGTTTAGCAGAGAAGAAAGGTCATTCGAGATTTCCATTAGTAGTTTTTTTTTCTTATGTCTTCTGTGATAACGAGATTTCTTCCAACAAATACTGATGTAATTCTAAATATTTTTCTCATATCACATATTTAAATTTGAATATGCTTAAGATGGCTATAAAAATCCTTCTCTAACATTCCACTTATGTGTATGATGAATTTCAACAAAGATTTGTGGGGGGATTATTTATTTACATTATTCTTCTATTAAACTTTCAAATTTGTTTATACAGGTTCATATATGGCAAATGGATCTGTACTCAAAATCTGAAAATATCATATATAATGCTTTCCAATTTAAATTTATTTCTTTACATATTATTCTGTGATGAGATCTGATATAAAAAATGAATTGGGGAAAATGGATTCCTTTCATTTTCATGACGTTGCTTGACCTAGGGAAGGAAAAGAAAAATAATTTTCTATGTGTGGATATGAATTCTGTCATAAGTGCCAAGTGGACTTAATTATATCTGAAGACATGTTCCTTAACATTTTGCAGCATATATTGTAATTAATATGTTGCTACTAATGAAGACTGCAGGACTGCTTTCAAGGATTGTGTTATAAAATATTAACAAATTGTCAAAATGTGAACATATTGTATGAATGCAGGAGAGAAAAAGTTTACTATTGTAATTATAAGTACTTGTGAAAGTTTTTATTTTTTGATGATCATTCCTTGATATATGTGAACTTTTTCTATTAAAATGTTCTAATTAGTGCTATCTTAATATTACTAGTAGCTGAAACACAGGCAATTTCGTTTCATTTCATAATTTATATTGATTTAAGTTTTCGTATCGCCTCACTCATTAACATTTTTGTTTGCTTGTTTTTGTTCATTAAAAACAGTTTGTAAAAATACGTGTTTTTTTATTTTTACCTTCTAAATAAAGCATTCTGTAAAATATAATTTCACTGTGTGTTAGATTGTATGCAAAATGAATTCAGTTTTTGATGCTTTTGTGTTTATACACAATAAAAATAAGAATTTGCATCATTTGCTGTAAAAATCTTAACCTAAAAATTTGTAAATAAAGCTAATTAAAAAGTTTTAAAAGGAAAACATTATGGATTGTATAAAATCAAAAAAAATGTGCTAGTATTAAACTTAATTCTTATGAACCTTAGTTATATGCCTATAATAAATTTGTTTTAAGCAAAATTAGTAATAATGCCATGATAAAAATTCTGTTGTGTTTTTAGTGCAGTCAATCATTTTTCTTCAGAGGGAAGAGGAGAAGAGATACACACGTTTCATGATCTTAATCAAAAATATAATTTTCTGCTGAACAGCTAGTTACCTCTTAGTTAAATCACTTAACAACATTTTTTAGTTCTAGCGTTGCCTAATTTCATACTTCTCAGTTTAAAAAATAAAATATTTCATGCATTTGCTCGTAATACATAATTCTTGCTGATTACTATGAAGAAAAGTGACATACTGAATAAATACATTTTAAAATATTAATTTAGATAAATCTTGAAGTTTGAATTTGACATGGCACAACAGGTTATAATTATTTGTTATTTATTGTTTAGCAAAGAAAAACTTCGTCTGTAATTGACAATAACCTTTTTACATATGACAACTATTTTGGTTAAGGTGAAAATTAATACCATATAGAATTTTCTCAATTGACACTATATTCACATATGTGAAGCTTCTTAAATATTGGTCCTAGAGTTCCTATTCCAGAGTTTACTTGAAGGTATACAGAAAATATAGAATCTAAAATTTTAACAGGCCCACCAGCGGCCGAGCGGTAAAGACGCTGAACACTGGTAGTTCGGTCCAAGGTTCGAATCCTGCGAACGGGCTGGCTGCATGGGCGTTTTCATGGTTTTCCCCATGTGTAACATGTATACGAGCCAGTTTCCCTTAGAAAGTCCTCCACGAAGGCATCCCTCCCCTTAGGCAGATAGCCCTCGTGTGCTTTGCTGTAATTGAATAACCCAACCCCTAAAATTTTAACATCATCTACAACAAAATCCACTTAGTAAATACTTAATTTAATAATTTAAAAAATTTCAGACTTTTACATATGTAATTTTTGCATCAAAACTCAAAGATATTTGAGAATGAATTTATTGCTTTAGAATCACTTTTCAATACTCTACTTTTTAATAAAAATTCATGATATCTGGATCATATTTAAGGTGGAATTAAAAAGCTTCCTTTTTTTCAGTATTTTTAAAGCAAAAAAGTTTAATTAGAATTAGTAAAATTTATGTCATAGAACATCAATACATGAACAAGCAAATTAACACAGAATAGTAACAAAATTTGCATTACCAAAATCTAAAAATTAAATTACAGATTATTACTTTTATGACTAGGGAGATATGTTTTATCAGCAGTTAGTTCTGTGCAGGTATCCACTGCACTGTAATATGCTTTTCTAAAACTTTGTCATATGATACTTGATAAGTACTTGATGTGTTTTTTTACACCAGTCGAACTTCAATTGGTGCAAGTCTTCCGATAATTTCTAGTAGATAACAACGTTATCTACTTGAATTATGGATGAGGAACAAATAAATACTCAAAGAATTTTGGCAACACAAATAATAAATACAGTTATGGAACAATTATGGAAAATTACAAAACATACTATAAAAAAGCAAAGAAATGATTTGAAGTAGAATTCCCTACTGGCAACCTCTTTTCATACTCATTTTACAAGTATTACACATAAGGCACTGCTGCTTACAACTGTTAATACATGTAAATTTGCTTATTTTCCATATGTCGCTGATTTGATAAAACTTAATTAGTGAATAATAATGCTATGAAATTATGCAAATACATTTCCAAAATGGATAAAATAACCCAAAAATATGTAATATAATAAAACCTTAACTTCTCATAATGTGACAGACTCTACATTGTTAGACATGCGACTGAAATTAGTTTCCTCACATTCAGTGTATATTTTATTCCAGGCTGTAATCACTAAGGACCAGGAATTTTTCATAGAAATTTCTATTTGATAGACAGAAAGATGGTTAAAAATGAGCAGTTTGGCAATATGGAAAAAAAAATCTTTTTATAACATTAATATTACATTATTGAAATCTTTTTATAACATTAACATATGGGTGTGAGGGGTTGAATACTACTCAACCCCCTCACACTCATACAAGTGACATCCTGCAGTGAAGAACAATATAAGTCTCTATATCAACAAACAGTTATTCATGAACAAATTTACACAGATGGCTCCAGCCTGGAATGTGGAAAGGGATGTGTGCTAAAAGTATATCTCAATAGCCAGTCAACAGAAGACAAAAAGTTTCAATTAAATATAGAAGATAGTGTTTTCCAAGCAAAAGCAATTGCAGTATTAGAAGCTATCAAATACAGTATTCACCACTCCTTTAAAGCCTAAAAGATAACCAACCAGCATTTCATAATATCATGAATCAAAGTGCACATTGGCATCACGGGAATGAAGTGGATGCCCTAGCAAAAGAAACAGGCTATAAATGCAACAAAACTAACCGTTCCATGGCCAAGCTCCCACCTCAAGATACAACACAAAAAGCGTTACAAAACTAGTGAAATTCCGCTGAGCAGGGCAGGCATACGTACAACCTATATCCTATATAAACTTCACTCCAAACATCGTAAGTAGATAAATAACATGGCCCTATCCCTATATATTTCTACAAGAGGAAGCGCGCAGATTCAAATCTATATGTATGTGGGGAGAGAAGGTGATCTAGAACATTACCTATCCATATGATTATAACAACACATCTGCACCTGAGAAGACCAAGACTAAAACAAGATGTGAAGCCGTGCCTAAAATGCACAATCAGTAATAGCCATATGCGGAAGTGCATAACCTAAATAATAGATATTCTGGCATCAAGAGGTCTAGAACTCTACAACACAGAGTTAATATAATGGTGTTTTCCACTAGCATGTTTCTAGTAGTGTTAGTGTTATGGGACATACAGTCAAAGGACGACAAATAAATTCAAAGCTCATTATGCATTTTTGAACCTGCAGTTTCATTAAGAATAAAACATACTGCATAACTGACTAACACACGCATTGTTATAATTACCCTACACATTAATTTATAAAGCTGTTAATACAAATAATATATGTAATGGTTTGAATTCTATAAAATAATATGTAGGTACTCGCAGGAAAGTGATTTATCTTGTAAATAAATAAACTTATGATACAATGAATACAAAACTTAAATTTTCTGTAAATATTTTTTTCTTCTAGTGTACTCATAACATAGCATTCAATGTACTGTTTATGCTATCAGTAATGCTTTAAGCTTATTTTCAGTCTATTAACAGCTAACGTTTTGATTCAACATTGTTTTGCAGCTGTGCAGTATGTTTCCAGCCTTAATCCTGAGTAGATCAGTTATATTATTTCATTAATATAATATTCATTATTGCTTAAATTCTTCAGCTCAAGTAAGATGAATTTTCTAATTCATCTGCCGTGAAATAGTCAACTGAACTTGATGCATCTACTACCGATTCATCGTCTTCGCTTTCAATCCCAGAACATTTGAGATCGGAAACAGATGCTTTTTTATTTTCAATCTTTTTCTTATTTACATGGCTATCATAACCACTGTCAAAAGAAGTTGCATGAGATATAATTTCATTTTTGTTGCAGAAGGAAATGATTGAAGAAGCAGATACCTTTCTGGAAACATTCCACTTGCCATTGCTTTTTATTATTTTAAGAGGTGTAATCCTAGAAATCTTTCCCACACTTAATAGTGAAGTATCATGCAAAATAAAACTGGAAGGATTGTATTTTCCTTGCTCAGTTTCCTCTAAATCGCAGTTCTGCAAATTTGCATTGCATTCAACACTGCTAATTTCCGAAATAAATTCAGTAGGTCTACAAAAGAAGGAAAAAAAAATTTCAAAACTTATGTTCAAATAATATATGGCATTTTACATAATTTACAAAAATATTTGGTGATCATGTGCACAATTTTGAGCATTATAATTTGACTATACAACAGAAACATAAGTATTAACTTATATAAAACATTTTTAAAATTGATATACCCTAATTAAAAGTTTAAATGTACATATAATAAGTTGAAATATAAATACCTGGCACAATACTTTCTATTTCTCCATGTAGAGTAACTAGGCTAATAAGGAGGAAAAAATGCTCATTATTATAAACATAAAAATAATTAAATTAAAAGTTAATGAAATGTATAAAAACTTACCCCTCAAAATATACTGAGATATTGTATTTTATGCTGTTACTTTATTTATCACTGCCTACAAAAAATAGACCATACAAAATTCCATTTTCAACAAAAGGCAAAACACTGTATTTACTTGTGCATCTCCCAGTTTAGTGCAAGGTCTCTTAAATCTTAATATGGCCTGAATGTGGGAATTCAATCATTCAAGATTCAGATAAGCTTTAAGCAAGTGCGGGAAATAGTCATAAATAATATAATTCATACTTAAAATTGTCATCGTGCAACACAAGCAAGACAAAATTTAGCAGAACAGCATGTCTTTAGTTACTGATCTCATGATACATCGCTAACAGTGAGTAGCAGATGGTAGGATGTTAGCTAAGCTTCATGACAGCCGCAGATTTGAAGGTTTTCAGATATCGCAAAAAAAAAGTGAGATTTTCTAATTACTGGGACCTGTGGAGAAGTGATATTTTATAATGATGATATAACAGTAGTTTCTCACTGTGATGACAATGCCCCAGTTAACAATCAAATCACAGACGGTGGTATCTGTAGTATGATTCTAAAACCAGAAAATATCGCTACTGACAATGAGTCCTCTAATATATTGTGAGAGAAGTAACTGAAAATGAAAAAAAAAATTATTGACAATTTAGTGGGAATTCTTGACACCACAATTATAGGACTTGAAGAATGGAATTTTGTAACTAAACAAGAAATTATATCTATCTACAGAATTAATAAAAAGTATTAGAATAAAAAGTGTATCAATTTAAACAATAAACATTGAAAGAAGCGTTTAATTAAAAAACAAGTCCCATTTAAGAAAAAAATTGGGGGTGGTAAATTCATAAACCATAATACCATTTATATTTTTAATTTTATAATTTCAACGTGTCATCTTACCAGATTTAAACTAATGATGTAATAAGTGGAAAACTCCCAAATCTGGAATCTCCAAAATTTTGACAAATCTGAATCTTAGTACTATATATGCAATTTTTATTGGATTAGGCACTCGCATAGTTATTTATCTAAGTAACTATCAACTATAAGTTACTATTTTGACCGACTGATTTAAGATTTACTATTTGTTATTTATTGCCTTCTAATTTTCCTTTCATTTATAATAAGAAATTTTGATTTCAAGAAATTAGTGCATAAAAATCTTATGTTTTTTCATTAATGCAATTCTGAACATTACTGGGCAGTTGTTATTAAACATGGAATTCCACAGTCAGTGTGAGAGAAAATTTTCAAATAAACAAATGGATGTATACATTTTTTAAATCACAAACAGTGCATATATTTGCATTAGTTGAAATTCTTAAATGCTTTCTCATTTTAACTGTAAAAATAAATTATAACAAAAATATTTTCCTGTATATTAAATAAAAATATATAATAGCATAATTAATATATTTTATACTATTATTATTATTACTATATCAAATGGACCACCCGATGGCGAAGTGGCTAGCGCGAGGTCCAGGGTTCGATCCCTGGGCTGGGCAAGATTGACTCAGCCTTTCATCCCTAATTTTTGTTTTTTTTTTTTTTTTTTTTTTTTTTTGAACTAACAAGGGTTACTATTAATGACTTAAATGCCTTAAAATAAACAAGAGGGGGAAAATGCTACATAAATTAAGAATTTGCGGTAGTTTTCTTTTTCTAATTAGCCAGAATTTATAAATACTAGGTTTGCCAAGAAATGGAAATAATTATGCATTCATGAAAAAATGTAAGTACTTTAATTGGCCCGATATGATTTTGCTGTATTGGATATTTAATACTATAAATCTTGAATGTAATGTGCTTTTCTTTTATCATTAAACTTTCCTGTTTGGAAAATTTATGTTAGTTACACTTGTGAACGTTACAGCAATGATCTTGCACATAAAATCTACAACAAATTAAACAGAGTGACGCTACATAAACCGAATCCAAAGCAAGTGAAAAACACATGAACTGTAAGGTGATGACAGACAAAGTCAATGTGAATCACAGCTCGCTACATAGCATTTGAAAAGTTATTGCTTGTTGCTACATTGAACACTAATGCTTTTCAATTTCTCCTCAAACATGTCTGGTTTGGTTTATCTTGACCTACCTTGTAGTTCGTAGTTCAAGTATATTAGCTTGTGGTTCACAATATTAGCAAAATGCATTTTAAACAAAATATTTAAAATCCAAAATACTGGTAAGTACATATAATTAAAAAGGAAATAAAGAAAAAAGTTCAGATTTTAAAATACATCCAAAGGGGCGTTTTTTTAACATTTTATGTGTTACCTTTACTTATTCACTATCATGTTCTTTGTACTTAAACCATAAAGTTAAGTTCAACAGCAATATCGCAAAATAATTTTAAAATGAGCATATCTTTAGAATTTCTAATACACAGTTTCACACGCTTTAGATAAAAACGTTTTTTTCTGTACAACGTTGCCATTGCTCGCTTTGAAATTCTTGAATTTGTTAATTCATTAAAGTTTTACAAAATATCAAATCGATAATAAAACAAATTTGAAATTTGGGCTTCCAGATGCCCATATTCACAGCAGGATTACGTCATTCAAAATTGGATGTCTCTAGGTATCATCATTTTATCACAATGCAAGAAACATACGTACATTTATGCAGATTTAATTTCTTCAAATATTATACAGGGTGAAAACATTTGGTGGCAACAATTTGAAAAGTGAAAGGGACATTCAGAGTGATTCAATGCAAAATGAAAACAATAGTCCTTCAAGGACAAAGCCCCTTTAAACTAAAAATAATCGCTCTTCTCAAATAAATAAATACATAAAAGACTGATACAGAAAAAGAGAAGGATGATGAAAAGAAATTATTGAGAAGGAAGAAGAAAATGTGAAGATGAAAAATTAAGTTCATAAAGACTAGAATTTTAAATATACTAAAATTCTCTTTCAAGCCTCCATTTCTCCTGTTTGAAGTGGATAAAATCCTTCAAGACAGTTTTATCTAGGGCTCTAGTCCCATTTAAACAAATCATCTGCATTAATGCTTCATTTCCCTCTCATTTTCTGTGAAAGTCATAAGTTTCTCTTACAACTCCACGAAATTAGGCATCTTAACATTTATAGACATAATTTAAATATAATTATCAACACAGCTTTTTTATCTTCTAGCAGTTAATTACACTCTAGAAATTTGCTTAAAATTAAAATCCTATCATCTTAAAGCACTGAAATTAATATCTCTAACACTGGTACTGAATTTAATGTTTATTAAATTTTTATTTATTTTTTTTTTCAACACAGAATGATGGCAATTTTTTTACTAAGGCAGGCTTTATGATACATTGGAATTCATGAATTACAAAAGAATATATTTACCTCATCATCTAAGCCCAGTTCTTCACAGTTTTCATTCAACACTTGAATGCTATCATTTTCATTCTGTAAATTTTTTGTAAGTGATAAAGAACTTATTTCAAGGGTGTTATCACAGTCTTTTCTATGTGGATTCTCAGACGAACATGTTTTCAAAGATGTATGTTTTTTTTTCCACAGGACTATTGTTTTCTACACCATCATTCAATGTCTCAGGAAGTAAAAGAATTCTTTCAGTGTCAAAAACTGAAGATAGATAACTCTCCTTAATAGTACTAGTGATCAATGGTTTTTGTTCCAAAATAGGAATTTGTATATTGCCTTTTACAATCTCATCACTTTCATATGACTTTTCATAATTATTAATTTCAGGATCAAGCAGTTTTAGGTTTTTATCAGTTTCTTCATTTGTCTTATCTGTAACATGACTATTATCCACATACTTTAATACATTTTCTAAATTATTAGGAAAAACTACATCATTTTGCCCATCCTTTTCAAAGTTTGTCTGATGATTTCTTGTTGTAATTTCATTTTCTTTATGAACTTCTAGAGGAATTGCATTCAAAGTTGATTTGGAGGAAGGATAGTGAATATTTTCTTCCCTTTTCTTTAAAAAACCAGATTCATTTGATTTACCAAACTCTTCATTATCCTTTGCATTTACATCATTTGCAATAGCTGTTTTCCTTTCAGGTAAAACATAAATATTACTGGGGGATACACCTACAAAATAAGCAATCATAATTAAAATTGAAATGCAGAAAGCAATAAATACACTGGTGAAATAAATTAAGAGATTTTGCATATTTTATCGAATTGCATGAAAAGAACTGAACTGAAGGAAAAACCGCTGCTTCTAGATAAAAATGCTAATCTTGTACGGCAAATACGTAAGCGTACACGTGTGTATAGGCGGAGCCAGCAGAAAAACAGGCTTTATAAGCAAGTGGAGGGTAAGACGAATTGCGTTTGCTAGCACACCTCAGTGAGTGTTATCTTGCAGCAATCGGTTAAATTCACATCGGAACAGTAAAAATAAGTAACCACCAACATTTACATGATTGAATGAGCTGGCGAATTGTGGGAAGGCTAGAGGCAAGCCAATCGCAAGTCCAAATACGCAGAGATTTTAATTTCCAGCGTCCTGTGTAACCTATGGAAACAGTTCCAGGATACTGGATCCATCGAGAGAAAGCCTGGTCAAGGTCATCCAAGAGCCATGACGGCCAGAGAAGATCGCTGTTTGTCCATTTTAGCAAGGCGTAACAGAATGGCTACAGCTTCTCAGCTCTCTCGCAACCTGTATGCAGCCACAGGAACCTGTTTAACAAAGGTGACTGTTTCTGAAAGACTGAATGAAAGAGGGTTGTTTGCCAGAAGATCGGCTTTTTGCATCCCACTCACGTCTACGGACAGGAGAGTCCGATTAGCATGGTGCAGGCAGCATAGTGATTGGAGTATGGAGTAATGGATGAGCATTCTGTTCACCGACAAGTCCCGTTTTAGCCTAAACACCGATTCTCGCCGTACTTTCATATGGAAAGAGCCAGGGACCCACCTACCCTCCAATGTCTGCAAAATCAACAATTATGGCAGTAGCGGTGTAATGGTCTGGGGCAGGCATCATCTTGGATGGCCGCACACCTCTCCACGTCTTTGACAGAGGCTCTGTGACTGGTGTGAGGTCTGGGAATGAGGTCCTGAAGCCTATGTTCACCTTTTCCAGGGTTTAGTGGGCCCCGAGTTTATTTTACAGGACGATAACGCTAGGCCACATAAAGCTCTTCTGGTCGACGAATTTCTTGAGCATGAGGATATTCGCCAGATGGAGTGGCCAGCCAGGTCTCCAGACCTCAACCATATAGAGCATGTTTCGGATGCTCTTGGGAGGGCAATTGCAACTCGCAACTCCCCTCTGTGAACCATCCAGGAAGTGAAAACAGCCTTGCTGAATGAGTGGGACCAATTGCGACAACCACTGATAAGCTGCCTTATTTCCAGTATGACATCACGCTACGTGGCCTGTATGGTTCTAAGAGGAGACCATACTTCCTATTAACCCATTTCTTTCGCGTCTTTTGCAACCGCTATTTCAGACCTTCAGACTCCCATGAGTGTTACACACGAACATGTGTGTCTATTATAATTGTTGAATGTTTATTTTGTTTGTATTATATCAACCTATGTTCCCACTAAATTTTATTAAAATCTGTTCAGTAGTTCTGGAGACTGTAGATCAAATATGAAAATTCTCTTAATTTATTTCACCAGTGTACTGTAAAAACTAATTTCAAGCCCAAATGAAGCAGTCGAAAATAAGTCTGCAGTACATGAACAGCAATACATGTATTATAAAAACTTTCATACATTATGCAATTAGAATATTTCAAGATTTGCAACCCATGTTTACATCTTTAAACTGAAAAGAATGATAAATAAGAATAATATTCATTGCAATATATGTCTAAAAATATAGAGCATTAAAAGGATTTTTTTTTCCTTGACTGACATTGCATTTTAACATGGTTTCAATAAACTAATGGCAAATAAAAGAAAGAATTATTAGGAAGAATTAGAAGCTTTAAAGAAAGAAAAGAAAAGAGAAATTAGAAAGCTTTCTTAATTATCTTTAAATACAAAGGAATATTTCTTTTGTTCTCTTACAGTACGGTACAAAGTCTGAAATCCAGATGTCCAATATCTGGAATAATCTAAAATCAGACCTTTAATCACCAGCAATCTTTTATTTGTTTATTTAAGAAATTTCTTTTATGCTTCATGTCTGTGTATTTGATATTTTTCAGAATAAAACATGTGGAAAGTTGCAATATTGAGTTTCACCTCGGCACTGACACCAACCTAGAGAATCACTATTTATTATTTTTTGCTCTTATCATCGCATTACTATCAACACACTGCAGCATAAGAAAATGACTCATGCAGTGATATCTAATTTTTTTTTATATATTAGTAACTGAATACCAAAGAATATGGTTATTTTTTATGTTGACACTGCACTTGACGATGATTACACATTTAAGCTAAATCTGCTGTAGTGTTGTGTGTGTAGACGAGATAAAATTTACCAGAAATCTCTTTCCATGTGCAACGAACAGATTTTGTAAATGATACCCATACACCAAAAGATCACATTTAATCCTGTTTGAATTGAGAATAAGTTATTATATGTTATTCAGTTAAGCTCAAGACCAGTAACAGAGCTCATTAGGCCGCAATAGGCAGCAAAATTTTTAGAATTTACAGAAGCACCGAGCAACAAAATTAAAGGAGGGCAAAAATCTTTCAAATTTAGGGAACACACTGGGATGCAAAATTTTTAAAAATTAGGGAGGCTTTTACCAGCATAATTTCGGACCTTCTGAGAAGGAAACGAGCTGCAAAATATCTAGTGCCAGCCCTGGATAAGCTATCAGTATATGAGAAAATTCATTTATTCAGGACTCAGATAAGGCTTAAGCATGTACAAGAAACATTTTTTATACAAAGGGCAACTCAAAATTCCCCCTGAAGTTTTAAAAGTTTACAGCAGCGGTGCTCAACCTTTTGACTAATGTGTACCACCTAAACAAAAACTGGCAATCTTTGTTACCCCCACTATATTTTACAATGATTATTTTTCAGTTTCTAAATAGATATATTAAGAAAAAATACTTTGCCACTTGCACAGCCTATTGGCTATTTGCATTAAATATACACACATAAAAAATATTAGATTATAAAAATTGGTTACCATTTTAATTATCAAAATTTAATTCATAATTCTTTAATTCTAAAATTTGCTGTGAAATTTGGACCTGTTTAATAGAAATCAATTTGTTTATGTCTGGTCTTATTTCACTTAGTTTTAACCGTGTGCAGGCAAGCCTCCACATTATGCAGCGTGAGATTCTAACTGCAACCGAAGCTTGATGAAAGGCGAATCTGAAGGTGAAGACCGGTTTTCTCCCTCTTCTGCTGCTGGCTTTCATAGAGGTAGGACGTCCCTAGTTGGGCTGTCCTCACCTAGCCGAGATGTCAGTTTTACTTTTACGTGACTTCGCCATTTTTTGAGTTCCATGCTTTACGCAAATACCTGAAGATCCATTTTTTCTTGAATGAGATGACATGAAGAAGATTCGACATATTTGTTGCTTTCATTAACTAGACACCATTCTGGAGAACTATTTTGATAAATGTTTCGTTCCACTTATCCGTGTCGGTAGACACATATGTGCCCGTGTTTTTAAGATCGTCGGATTTTCACAACCGGAGTAGTGACTCCTTTAATATTGTGCTATTTCAAGGACTCTGAACATCTGCAATCTAAATCATGACTATTTCTTTGTGAAGAGACTTCGTTCACGTTGATGTAAAAAAAGGGTCATATTTCGTTCTACTCATTCAAGTCGCAAATGCTGCATCATTCGTGCTATTCTACTGATTCTGAGATCATAATGTATCTGGCATACTCTTCGCATCACTCATGCTATTCTTCTAATTATGAGATGTAATTTATCTGGAATATGATTTTATTTTTTGAATAATTATTTCAGTAACCAAGATAATTAATAAATCCAATTTGATTCAGTAGTATCTGTCGTCTTTGGGGTAAGTTATTTTATTTGCATTTTTTCCAGATCACACATTTTATCATTACAGTTCTGTCAAGTATTTATGGGTTATTGCGGTCACATTCATTTTGATTCATATTCTTTAATCACTTAATCCAAATCTAATTTATCACCGTACACAATAATAAATAACAAACCGTAAATTAGGATCCACTTTTAATTTTGTTCTGCTTTTACTTTTCAAATATAACATGGAAGAAAATCCTTGTTCCCACAAATGCGTTGTGAAAAAAAAAAGGCAATAAAAATTTAATAGCTTGATTTAAAATGCCTTTAAATTCTTTTTCTCAGTTCAGCCAAAAGTTAACAAGTGTGCTAATTCTAAAATTTTCAATTAGAGTTCGATCACAGGAAATTTCTATCAATTGTGCTTTTCCTTCAAGATATTTTTGAATTCAATAGCTAAAAATACTTTGTTTCTTTGCATACCACCTATTTTTCTCTTGCGTACCACCAATTGAGAATCGCTGGTTTACAGTACAGTAACTACAACAAATAAAGCAAAGAAGATACATAACAGTTTATAAGGAATCTCCTCAAGTTTTACTCAAAATTGGCCTCATCACATTGGCCTGTAAACTCAACTGCTACAGAACATATTTCTTTAAAAAATGAACTGTTACAGGTATAATGTACCTAGACATATCACAACATAGGTTAATGCAACTATTAGAAGGCAAAAGAATTAAATTTTTCAACAAAATACAGTTCTTACTTTTTCTGTATATACACTTAACAGCAAACTTTCTGGTCATTAGGTCAGATGATCACACTTCTCATCTCCAGTGGCCTCCATACTGGTTTGAGGTAAGTAAAAGTGATTTTATCTCATCAGTTAAATCAGAGACTGTATGGTTCTGTTCCCTTTGCTACATGATTTAGCACAAATGTAAGAAGGGATCATACATGTAGTCCCTTCTCATGATTAAATGCATATTGAGTGTGACAAGATACGACTGGTATTGATTGCGACAATTTGAAACAATCGAACTTTCGATATAAATATGTGACCCACTCCAGATTTAGATTATTCGGTACTACGTGATTTTCATGAGCCGCCTTTATCAAAATGGGTGCAAATATTAGTGCCAAGTTTAAAGCACTCACATACAGTTTATGGCTGCAGTATTTCCAAAATTGCTTTTAATATGGCATCAAAAGACTTATCTTTCTCACAGGATTTTCCGTACACAAATTCCGAAAGATATAACTATAGATGATGTCGAGCCGCATCCCTTTCTTTTTGTTTCACCATTTAACAAAGCCACACTTTGGATTGAGAGGTAATATATCTTTTTCCTGAAAAAATGTTAACATGTCTTCCTCACTTCTTGGTAAATTAAAGATTATTAACATTTTTTAACGATGTTTAAACTGAAAAAAAGACTACTACGATATTACGCCATTCAGCAAATTTATCAAATACAATTGAAAGTATCGTTTTTTACATAAACATTTAAATTGAAAAAAGATAATTACGTTATCGCACATTCCGTCAGATTTGGCAAAGAGAAGTTAAGCTGAAAAAGGCTTATTAATATTTCACATAACTTGGCAGTTTATTGCGGAGGTTTGAAAATCAAGTACAATGCTTGTAACAGTTGAACTTCCGATATAAATATGTGACCCACACCAGATTTTAGATTATTCTAATTCTGGTAGTTTTTTTTAACCACAGAACATCTTCCCCCCTTCTCCAAACACACTTTTGTCCATATCCCTGAAAAACTCCAGGACTGGCTGACAGCAGTGGGAGGAAATGCAATGGAGTTTGACCTTCAAGTTCCTTAAAAATAATGTTTAGATCAAAATACGTTAAGTCTAAGAAATGCTTTTAAATAGAGATAACAATATTTTAGCTAATAACATCTTTTTAAAAGGTTCAGCAAACAATTAATGACACATTTCAGAACTTTTGTTCCAGAATGACTGTCTAATTATTATTTGTTCTTATAGGATGACTCACTGTTTATAATGCCAATTTGCAATGGCTCTGTTATGAGCCATGTGCTTTGAATTCTGCATTCAACCAAAATGTTAATTCACAATCAGAATGATAATGATTAAAAAGGCACGAAGATTTCCGATGAGAAAAATTAAGGACCATTTTAACTAAATTAAGGACTTTTAAGGTCCAAAAGTCATTTAAAAACAAAGATTATTAATGATCACATGAATGTTATTAAAAAATTTGTATATTTTGTGACACATTTCTTTGCTCCTTTCATTTATTGGCCTCAAAGATTACATCAGGATTCCTTCCAAAATACAACTCTTAATTTTCCTTATTTTCCATTAGCAAACTGAGTAACATCTTTGATCAATTATGATAAACTAATTAGCAGATTAAATCTCAGCAACAGTATCAGTTATTATTCAAAAAGTACTTAATCAGCATAGTTATTTAGTATAACAAACAACCTATATGATGTTTTTTATATAACTTAATTTATTTATGAAGGGCTACTAAACATTTTAAGAAAGAGGTAATAGAATAGTTATGTTTATAAAGAGAAGGAAGAATAACAGGTGATTAATTGGTAGAAGTGAAATCTGTGGGTTGATAAAATTATATCAGACATGAGATGAACAAAATACTTTTGAAAGGAAAACCAAGTTTTTCAATTGTGATAGGTTGTAAATGACTGGGAATATGTCTTATTTGCATTGTTTTATTGAATTTGTCTGCAAATATAATTAATTAGGGTCTCATAATTTGCAGATGAGATTTTTGCTTCCTCTAAAGTACTGTTTTTGTGTAAAAAAATTCTAAATTTTATGTCAGTTATTTGTAATTAATTAGAAAGACTGTATAAGTTATGATGGTTACTTTGTTTTATTC
>KK117413.1:368973-380926 GCA_000611955.2 Stegodyphus mimosarum | reverse complement strand
CCTTTTGGCATTCCTTAGTTGAATAAGTCTTTTAACTTCCACATTTGGTTTTTTCTGCCTAGGCCCAGGTGCTAGTTTGCTATTATCATGCAGAGCCGTTTGTAAAGTGGATGTAAACTCCTGGACATTTGCGTCTAACTCTTCTCCCGTTTGTGCTATAGGTATATGTATTGTGGTGTTGTTTAAGGCTTTGGTAAATCCAGACCAGTTGGTTATAAAGGCCTTTTTGTATGGTGTGTTATGAACAGATGGATCCATATCCATCAGTACTGGGTTATGATCTGAGGACAGCTCATTTAGGCTGTCAACAGACTTGTACGTACATCCTTTCAAAAGAAAGAAGTCCAGCACCGAGGCTGATCGATCGTCATAACGTGTTGGGGTTTGTGGAGCTGCAATTGTAATTCCGGCTGTTTGAGCAAAACGGTGAATTACGTTACCAAGGAAAGTGTTATTCGTGCAGTTCCACTCGCGGTGGTGTGCATTAAAGTCTCCGCCTATTATGATCTTGCTGTTAAGACGAGCTAATGCTTCAAAGTCTTGTACAATGTTTAGATTGGATCTGTTGTTGGATGGGACATAGGCAGAGACAAAAGTGACTGGGTGTGATGTGAGTGGTGTGACAGTGATAGCTATAGCTTCAAGGGCTGAAAGCTGTGGTACTGTTATGTGAAAATGGGAGATGGAGCGCTTGACCAGGATTATCAGCCCCCCTCCAGGGCGGCTCGTAGTTCTGGGGCGATCCAACCGATAGAGCTCATAGTTTGCAATACTGACTGTGGTACCTGGACCAAGCTTGTGTTCCTGTATGAGTAATACATCAGGACAATACTCATTTACAAAAAGTCTAAGTTCATGAATTTTGTGGGTCAAACCATTTGCGTTCCATGTTATAACTCTAAAATCCATAGATTAGTTGTTTACACCTAACCCGTGGATTTCCTCGAAAATTAGGTGCAACACTTGCATCTTGTCGAGGAGATTATTACATTTTTTTAACTCAGGTAATTTACTTTTATATATTTTAATAACTTTTGCAAGACTGTAACCAAAGATGCTCTGCACCTCCTTCATTATCATAAAAAGTTCAGAGATTTCAGAATTGCTGCCAGACTTCTGGCTAGGTGTGGTATAATTATTTTTGGAGGTGTAGAGGTTGGCTTGCATTGTTTGATTAGTAACATGCACAGCAGCAGCTGGGGTATCTTCATTTGGTGAATTTATGACCTGTGTTGGGCTAGGGGCCTGGGCTTGCATGTTACTCATGCTTGCGGGCTTAACTGCCTGGGCAAAACTTACACCAGGTTTGATGGAACTGCTTCTGAATGCTTTTTTTGCAGCTGGGAATTTAGGGCAACCCCTGTATGAGGCTACATGAGGCCCTTGATAGTTGGCACACTTAGGCGTATCTATTCGCCCCTGGTGATCACAATTGCCAGTACGATGATATCCAGCACATTTTACACACCTCGGTGCAACGTGGCAATTCTCAGAGGAATGGTGCCATTTCTGGCAATTGTGACACTGGGGCACCTGATTTTTAGCAATATATTTTTCGACCTTTACCCCAAAAAACATTAAATAACGCAGGTCGTAAATTCTGTCAATTTCCTTATCTGGGATTAGCTGTATCTGAAAAAGTGGCATGGGAGCTTTCGTTTTGTATTTCGTGAGCTGCACAACTTTGTGCACGTTGTAGCCCTTATCACTTAATGCTTCTTTAATAATGTCTATATCAGCATCAATAAGCAACCCTCTTATCAGAACTTTAATAGGTTTTTTGTGCTGGGGGTTAACCACATAGTGTTCAACACAGGTATCCATAAAGTGCTTACTGAGGATCCTGTGATCAGACTCAGTAGCAGGTTCAATTTTAAGAAATTCGCCGTTAACACGGCCGAAAATTTTGCAGTCAGGGAAAGCAATATTTAAGTTCTTCAAAAAATCATAGTAATTGAGTCCCTCACGAGGCCTGACCATGATGGGGGGTACTCGTGGAGGAGTAACAGGCTGCTGCTGAACACTACCAGTCTGGGATACATTCACATCAACATTTACATTACTATTAACAACATTATTATCCACATACATAGCACTATTTACATTTTTCACATTATTGGTATTAACAGAATTATCATTGTTTATCATACCGTCAGCAACATTCAGTTGCGCAAAACGGTTTTGTAAATTTATATTTACATCATTTTTGGGCTTGGTGAGCCGAGTATTTTTTGCAGTTTCATTTGGCTTCTTAAAGCCATCATTTAAAGAATTATCATTTTCATTAACCATATTTTTCCTCTTATTACTGGAGGCTGGCATATTATTTTTGTGGCAAGTTAAAAATCCGCACTTACCTTGTAAGTCCGCAATGCAATTTTTGTACACTTCAATCATTTTGACCGCTTCTTGTCTGGCATGATTTTCAATTTCCGGTGGAAGTTGGTCACAAATTAACAGAGCACCATTACGCACATGGTCGATAACACAAGTAAGCTTATTTGCACATTTTTGCAGGCACCGTAATCCACAGTCGATGCCTGCTACATCATCCGTTATTAATTTTTTGATATCCAGTTGAAACAAAATTTTCACATTTTCAACTTTGTTAACATCCAGGTTATCCAAATACTCAATAATATTGGGCACTTCTGGAAATGAAACACACGATGCAACCAGATTAAAATTATGGGTATCCATGTTCGATTCCTGACACGAGGCGGCAGTATCCAAGCACGAGGTAGGGTTAGCACCTTCCACGCGGTCAGCCCACGCGGTCGGAACTTGTTTATCCGTAGAAACAGAAGAAATCGGCGATTTATCCTTATTAGCACTTATATCCACATTATCAGTCGACAAATTACTCATATTCACAAATCATTAAAGCAGCTTCAAAGAAGACACACTCCAAAGAAAAGTAAAACATAAGAGAGCAAAGCAGTCTCTTCCGACATGTTAGCGATATAGCACAGACATAAACTATTTCTGCGCAAAATTTTCTTCATAGTCCTATCAGTTATCCTAACCAACAAAATAATTTGGCATTCCCTGTTGAATATGTAATTAACAAATTAATAAAATATGATCTAAAGTGTGTATATCTGTTTCTAATGCATAAGAGAAAATGTATTTCAAAAAAAGAGATTTAATTTTAGGCACTAAAGACATTTTTTCTTTTTTAATTATTTTCAGAAAATTTTTTAGGAATTTTGAAAAAAAAATCTTAAATAATATATCTTAAATAATGCTGATTTAGAGCTCTGAAGAGTAAATGCAACATTACAGATATTCAAAATAATACCAAGTATTTCAATATCACCAAGTATCCCTGAATACCATTTATTTTAACATATAATAATGACATTAATCACAATGAATCATATATAAAATTTTAAGCCTTTTAGGACTGAATACCAAGAATTTCAATATCACCTGCGGCATATAATAGTGCCATACATGACATTAATCACAATGTATCGTAAATGTGATTATTGTCCTAAATTATTTGCTATATTTGAATACATTTGTACTGATGATTAGTACTGAAGATTTTGTGATTTCGTTTAAACATTTTTTCAGTAATTTCGAGTAGCTACGTTATCAGTCAACAACAACTTTACTTACCAAGCATTACCTCCTTAAATCAATACCAAATTAGTTTCAGAAATCCAGGCTTCGCACACCATTATACCACGCCCATTTTCTAGCACTCTATCATCAGTAATCGCATAAAACTATCTTCTAGCTAATGAATTGTGAATTCAATAATCTGTTTTGTCTATGTAAGCCAGTTAGCCTTGAAACATCTTTCACAAAGGCATCCATCTTCTTAGGCACACAGTCCTCAAGGTTTTTATCTTATCACATGAATATTATCTTTTTGATTTACTGGCCGTAGAGTCCTTACAAAATAGGCGTGGCTTAAGAGCGTGTAAATCCTGTAAATTTGCTTCAATAAAATTGTCCCAAAATAAGTGCTGCACCTAAGGAAAAAGAAACCTGAGAATAAAAACCTAGTACACAGCATTAGTACACTGAATAATTTCGCTGATTTTGATCTAATAAACTGCATCGAAAATGATTCATGACTTCGCGAGCGCGAAGTAGTGATGAATTTCGAGAAACCCCTGGAAACTGGGAACCTGAATTTCGTACTGTCTGACAAGCCTTAAATAGTCTCTGGAAGGCGACAAACAAATTACTGAGATGCCACACATACATTCCGCCCTTAACTGGCCAACAAGGTATTGCCTACACCGACACTGAGAAAGCTGAGTCACTAGCTGATCACTATGCTACTCAGTTCTGCACCAACAACATGTCACACCCCCAAACAGAACACCTTGTTATGCAATCACTCACAAATTTCCTCTCAAAGCCACGCACTGACAACATCCCTCCTGTCAGACCATCAGAGGTCTATGATTACATCACTAAGCTGCAGGTCAGGAAAAGCCCAGGACTAGACAGTGTGAGTAATAAAATGCTTAAGAACATGGGGCTGCTGATGTTGCTCAAGTTAACAAAGATCATCAATGACATGTTTCGTCTGGGACACTTCCCGCAGTCATGGAAGACTGCAGTTATTTCACCTATCCTCAAACCAAACAAGCCTGCAACGGATCCAGTCTCATACCGGCCAATTAGCTTACTGTCATCCACCAGCAAAGTAGCCGAATACTTCATACAGCAGCGTATCCTCCAGCATGTCAATGAAAAGGAACTACTCATCCACGAACAGCATGGGTTTCGAAAAAAACACTCCACTGTTCATCAGCTCCATCGTGTCACAGAATTAATATCCCAAGGACTTCAAGAAAGGACCTATACTGGTGCAGTCTTCCTTGATGTGGCTAAGGCCTTTGATCGAGTTTGGCTGGAGGGCCTCATATACAAAATCACAATGCTGGGTTTCCCAGATTACATCACACACATCACCCACTCTTATCTTATGGATCGACACTTTGTCGTTCGTGTTAACAACAAAACCTCTACACCCAGGCCCATTAGAGCCGAGGTTCCCCAAGGATCTCTACTGGGCCCATTATACTTCAATCTCTACACGAACGACATCCCACACACACAACACACCACCCTTGCTTTGTACGCAGACGACACGGCAATATTATCCCAAGGTGCATCTCATGGCTCAGTTATTCAATCAATACAGGAACACCTACAAGCACTGGAGTCCTGGCTAATGGCTTGGGAGATCAAAATAAACATCGAAAAATCTGACGCCATAATTTTCACTAGAAAAACTACTGATCCTACCATCTGCATAAAAATGTATGGCACCCCCTACCATGGACCAAGCAGGCCCGCTATCTTGGTGTTACTTTAGATCAATGGCTCACTTGGACCCCACACATCACACAGATCATTGCAAAGTTCCGAGCGCGTAAACGTACACTCGCCCCTCTAATTGCTCGGAACAGCGTTCTCTCTATTGACAATAAATTACTCATTTACAAAACCATGTTGCGTTCCATACTCACATACGCTTGCCCAGTCTGAGGATACACTTGTAAAACCAACATAAATAAACTGCAAGTTCTGCAAAATGTAGTGATCAGACAGGCGGTGAATTTTCCTTGGTTCGTTAGAAATGAGGCAATTCACCGTGAATTCAAAATTCCATATATGAATGACTATATTACTGCCTTAGCAACCAAATTCTATAATAAAATTCCAAATGTCAGGAATCCTACAATCTTTGTTCAAAATTATGATTATAATGATAGGGCGAACTGAAAGAGGCCACTGGCAGTGCTCCACACTGTGAATTAGTAGTTTATAGCAACCTAATAAATAAAAAAATAAATAAATAAAAATAAAAAGAAAAGTATAAAACCAAAAAAAAACCCAACCCCTTGCACTTAGTTCATCATATAATTTATTGTATTCTATAATGTATTATGTGTATGTACCTTTTGAATGACTTTGACTTAACTGCTGATGTTAACTCGTACCCATTTGCACTTACATTTAAGCATTTAGTTGTTACTACTGCTCTGAATTTTATGAATATCCTCTTGCATACTGGCATTTTCTTTCTTCCTGCAAATCCGCACTTCCTTACTCACACCGTTCTTCATCAATTTTGGATCAGCCATGGTGGTGGCTACTAGTCTCGATCGGAACTGTATTCTCTTTGATCAATCTTCCCATATAGTTGCTCGTCGTTAGTATCTACATTATGCCATACCATCACTTTCGAATCTAACATACAATCGAAAATCGGCAATTAGTTACTCCAGGGTAGCGCTAAGTGCGCGGGCACCTTTTTGCATCTTTGAAGATTGCTTGAACCGACAAGCCTTGAGTATAAGTTGGCCTTGGTGCTATATAATAGCAAAAATTTTCTAACGAATAAAGTCAAATAAATATATTACGTAATTAAATTTAAAAGGATATATAAGCATGATGGCCTTTTTAGGCAAATTTTGTCATTGAGCCGGTAAAGTTGCATTATTTGCAATAATTCGGCTATAAAATCACTGACTCACTGACTCTGGACTAATACTTCTTCTGGCCTCTTTGGGATGGGACTGCACGGTTTGCAACCAGCCCTCTTCCAGTATCATTTGTTATTACCACGCCTCTGTCATTAAATGTTATTAAACATTGCGTTGCAAGAGTTAAACTCTCATTTCCTTGTAATTAAAGATTTTTTCATTCTTTTCCCTATCACTGTGTTTAAATTTTTCAAAATCTAAATCTGGAAGCTCTATATTTCGCAAAAAGAAGCTAAAATGTCGAATTTCATTGATACCTTTTATCAAAGCGACGCCTACTACGAGACAGGGCGTTGTGCTTACAATGTTTTGATTTTCTTTTGAAATTGGTTTATGAATATTTTGTAAATGAAAAAAAATTAAACTGTCAGTTTTCTTTTCCTAATTGCCTTTCACATATCTTTAACTATTATTTATGACTTTTCGAAAATGGCGATGCATTTACTTCAATATAAACAACTATATTAATACTTTTTAAATAGCTATCGTTTCTGAATGTGTGCTAAAGATTTATACGGATACATGTAGGCTTCTGAGGTTAATTCTTTGGCGGGGCTTGCTTTCTTATTCAGGGTTCATTTTCTTCGTAAAGCGACAGCAGAGCTACCATCTCGGTCTAAATTCACTCATTCGTACTCGATCTAAATTCAAGCTCGTTGCCATGCCGAAACAGACATAGTTCGAAAATAATCAAAGAGAATTCAAACATTTAAAAGCAAACGCACCTCAAAACGTTACTGGGGGTTGAAACACAAACAGGTGATCCCCAACGAAAACTCACACCAGTACCTCTATCACCGCTGGTGTAACATGATGAATATCTTCTGATGTAGTTTAAAGTAGAATGTCGTGTTATCTCGTCTAGGACGCCGTAACAATGATATACTAGAAAGTATTGTGAGACTATCGCTTTAGAGAGACCAGGCTAAAAATCTGGGTAGTAAACAGTGCCGTAAATGCAGGTTTGGTATAACAGGGGCGGGGCTTAATGATTTACAGGTTGAAAAACCGAAAGATTTAATTACCACAGCATAAAGCGGCACATAAGATTGCTGCGAGAAAAAATTATAAACTATATGGAAATTTATAAAAAAAAATCTAAAAGACACGTAAATATGTAAGTAAAGAGTGCGTATATGGAGTATGAAATCGAAATTCCAAAGACGGTGGCTTGCGTTGGGCCTTTATTTTTTCTTCGAATTCGAGATGATCATGTGTCTCCTTGATAGTAGTCTCATTCAGTAGTAGGAAGTGCTCAAGAATTAAATTAAACACGTGCATTGTATCATAATGCTATCAAATAAGTAAGACATGAGACATTGTTAAAAATGCTTTCTACTCAGATAAAGAGATAATTTACAGATATATGAAAAATTGCTTTCCTTTTACAAATATATTCTTTTATTGAGTTCTAACAGAACTATTTTATCTGATTCTAAATTTTAGTTACTTCGTCTATGTACGTTCTGTTGTGATGAATATTTTCTTTGCAAATGTTCCTGCGCTACGTTAACATTTTGATGGTAAGAAGACAACTCACTTGCACATATTCAGCGGTATAGCAGTAAAAAAACGGTTTTGAAGAATTTTTCATAATTCTTGAACAGTGAGACGTTAAACTAGACTTCCTACTTAAAACTAGAGTGGATTCTATTTCGCAGTCGAGTCTGCTTTGATAATTTAGGTATACCGGATCATTTGACGCGTTGTTTTATTTGTTATTTAAAACTTTGTGTTCAGGCGTACATGCGCATAGATATTGGTTTCTCGTCTATGCTAGAGTTCCCCACTCTTTTCGCTTGCACTATGTCATTTCCGGTTGTGGGGAGGGATCTCAAATGATAGAATAGCTAGTTAGCGAAAATCCTCGCATTGCAATTTTCATAGTCGAGTGTTAACAATCTAGTTTTATCAAACATGTCTAATCACTTTAAAACAAAATGGTGGTTCTCAGGACCAAATGATCACTTTAGTAAAGGGCCCTTTTCAGGGCCAAATGTTCAACCTGATGAAAAAAATCATACTAATTCAGATCTTTGTACAAATATGATCGTATCAAAAGTTTCCATGCGGGTGTGGGAAATCTTTTTTTTTCCAAATTTAATTTGAAGAGACGTGTAATAAAATGCCATCTAACGGATGAACACATATTGCAATCTCTAAATTAAAAAATATGTGAAACATCCAAACTCAAAATATGTGACTCTAGTTGTAATGGTGATCACATTTCAAATAAGAGACAGTATAAATCAAAGCTGTATGTAAGTAAAGCGTCGGCACGCCCATACTATAACATGACACCAAATTGCAGCGCCAATCCACTGCAGTGGTGGCGATGTAAACTAAATCTCTTCCCCTCTCCTGCAGTGATGTCATGGAGGTTGGAAGTAAGATGGAGAGGCCGCAATGAGTTTTGACACGATTGGATGTAAATATTTTGCAATTGCGTCGTACTTATATATATAAGTATATATTTTCTATTTGTACAGTATTTCAGAGTCCTAAGTATACGAAAAGTATACATTTTTAAGCAAACTTTATTGTTATTAACATTAAAATTATGCATTATTTCTTCTCCACTTACAGAGCTTCTACGTAAAATACTTTCTCAAATAAGACATGATTTTTTTAGCTTCTGAGGCATCTTTTAAATGAAAAAAACTAAGTCAATTTGTAATTAATGCTCAATTCGGTCCACTTCAAATTAGCGCTCTTTTTATTTTAATAGAGAAATACATTAAATAGTACATAACTTTCTCTGAATATTTCTGAAAGGGAATAAAAAAAAAGATTTTTTAAAATATTATTTAAAACCTGTACCTGCGTTATTATAAAATATAGGGGAATAATTCTTTTAATTATCAGATTTTTTTACCTTTAATTTCAACAATACATATCCTTAAACTCTTCTTTATTACTTCCTTAAGTACGCATCGTCTCAAGGAAACATGTAGAATTTCATCATATTCGACGAAATCTTACTCTTGCAATCCTTAATCCGCAGTATCGATACGCCATTAGAGAAAATTTTTAAAAAAAATTGGTTCTGAAAAGAGCCTTTTGTAATTAAAAAGTACAAAATTAATAAGTTATAAATAACACACCTAAAGCACATTAGAAGCTAACAAGATTTGGGTAGAATCCACGGAATCAAACAAACAACAAACAAACAAACAACACGTGGTAGAATCAAACAACCAACCAAATCAAAACAACCAATGACTGAAAAGAAAAGGAGCATGCGCAGTTTTACTGATTGTATTTCCACATCGCCACCGCTACGAGTGCTGCGGTCCTTTCGAAACGCAATTTCTCCCATTGCAGTGTCGACGCTTTACTTACATACAGCTTTGGTTGCTGACTGGATTCTGATTTGTTATTTTAAACAGTAATGAGCAATTTTATTACTTTAAACAATAATAAGGAAATATGTTTTTAATTTTTAATTTTTTTTCCTGTTCTTGGTATTTGCTTTCACAGAGCCACTCTTTTTTTTTTTTAATGCTTTATCTCCTTATCGCCATTGCGACAAAGAAATGTTGGTTATTCACATTCTTTGCTTGTCAGCCTTCAAAGCTTCATTTACTTGTTAGATTTCCAAAGAATATTTAATAAAAGTTTTGAAATAAATGAGGAAAACTATGATTCATGTCATGAACTCTGAAAACAAAAACATGGTACAGCTGATTGTATTATAAATTCTTACCTGACAAAATTATTAAACTTAGTGCCCGTGAAAATTTCTTCAAATGCGAAAGGTTTACGTAAATTATGCGATGAAACATAAGCTGATATAAGAAATTTATGTTCATTAAATGTAACGGAGGATTCATACGGTTATTAATGTGTGCATTATTAATGAAGTTGCTACCACGAGATTTCACCGAAAACGAAAGAGGTAAGTAAATTGTGAAGTTTCGAAAATTATTAAGTTTTTGAGAAATGAAGTGGAATGTGGAAAATTGCGGAAACTGATCACCATAAATGTGACGAAATTAAACTATTCTTTTCTCCAAATTATTAAAGCGGTCAGATTTGTCAAAACCACTATTCAAAACCTAATAATACCTCAACCGCTTCAGAGTTAAATACACAAATAAAGAATGTTTGTTTATTCTGCGATGGTCATCACTATACCGTAATTTGCAAAACGCATATAGAACAAAAAATAAATAAGCTATAGATTGAAGGTAGGTGTTGATGCCGTTTTTCATGTCTCACGAATGTGAAGCAAAGGCTGCTTATAAAAAATGTTTTAGGAAATTTCTTCGAGTCATTTTGTAGAAAAAATAACCCCGTTAATCCTAAAATAAGTGGCTGAGAGAAGAAAGCGAAATTGTTTCGAATGAAAAATGTCAAGAATATTTTGTCTCATTCTAATATTTGTAGCAAAAAATGGCCTTCTTGAAAACTTGAGCACTTTTAGCGTGATTAGATATGAAATTTATTTTAAGTAACTTTTAATTTAGATAATGACAATCATCGAAGTTTTATTTCATCTCAATTAGTTAAAGAATTAAATCTGATACGCTACGAATGGATAGTCATTGTTCTTTCGGAAACAAAATGGGATGGAAAGAAGGAATACCTATCGTTTCATTGACGTTGTGCAATACAAATCCGCCTTCAAAACTGTAGGAATTAAGAGGCTGTCAAAACGGAATATTTATCTAATTTTTCTTGAAAACTCTAGATGTATCTGTTGACAACGCATTGAAAGAAGAGGGATTGTATTTGACTGATTCATATTCGGGCGGAAATACTTGTAGGATGCGATTCGTTTTTGGGTGTTGCTTATTGTCATAAACTCCTTGATTCTATCAGCTTAGCCCCTCCCACAAATCATGGAATAACCTTTTTGGCAACATGCCGAGAGGACGTTTTTTGCGCCTTCGTTTTGTCAGAGCTTGTTAGGCCTCGGAGAATGTAACTTCGAACTGATTTACGGCCCATGTAATGGGATTAGTTCTAAATTTATGTAATAATTGTTATTATTATTAGTGTAGTTATTTTGTTAATTAAAAATCATTTAAAATTCTAAAGGATGAATTATTAATGTCTTTGAATATTTTTGAGTCGTCAGCCTAGCAAAGAAGAAAATACGAATTTCGAGAGCTCAGCCCCGGATTTGAAGGTGAGTGAAATTTTTCTTACCTATTTTTTATTGAATGTCGCGAAGAAGTGACATAAAATTTTATCATCCCTGCCGGGTCTCTGAGCTCTATGAATAGTTGTACTGATTAGATTTGTGTTTAATCGATTTGATTTGATTACATAGTGAATTTTGTTAAGAAATATTGATACATAATGGCTGACGACATTCTGAATAAATTTAAAAAGAAACGTGCTAATATTAGAACAACAGTTACTAAAACTGTCAAAGGTATTGAAACCGAAATTAACAATTCTGAAGTTTCTATTGACGTAGAAGAACT
>KK117413.1:230533-368130 GCA_000611955.2 Stegodyphus mimosarum | reverse complement strand
CTCGGCGCGTATTCAAGAGGTCCGTGTTTCGAGTCTCAGCGAGGGCATTGCTTATTTTTCATCTCTCCTGCTTCAGATACACAGATAAATTTCTAGATAGAAATTCTCTATATATGTATTGTTATTAAGTATTTAGATCATCTCTTCTTTAGAGTTTCTTCAGAGACCGGAACTTTCATCTGTTTTCTGTTAG
This sequence comes from Stegodyphus mimosarum, assembly GCA_000611955.2. Classification (NCBI taxonomy): domain Eukaryota; kingdom Metazoa; phylum Arthropoda; class Arachnida; order Araneae; family Eresidae; genus Stegodyphus; species Stegodyphus mimosarum. The sequence goes on along the minus strand of KK117413.1, from coordinate 367,937 downwards.
CAAAACAGCCATCAGCGCACAAGTAATCAAGAACACTAGAGGTAATGTCTTGTAATGTAACCCCAGTCTCTCAATGACCAACACGTTCTTAGGGTGACAGCATCCATGGTGACAGCCGACCTTCCCCCGCTAAAGTTGTAGCATTCGTGGAATAGTGTTTGGTACAACAGGGTACCTGAGAGACAAGGCTCTACCCCTCATGGAACAGTTTAAGAATTGCGAAGGTATGATGAAATAACCTAAAAAATATCTAGGTATTTTTTGATGATAAAATTTTTAAAGTGAATAATTAATAATTTAGAATTCATATTTAATATCTCAGTGAATGCATTTTTTTAACGTTCGGATTTTGACAAAAACAGAATGACAGGATGTTTGAAAGAAAAAAAAAGGATAAGAAAAGGAAAGTAACTTACTCTCTCCCCTATTCAAAGCTATCTCTCGTTACTAAGCAATTTACATTATAGGAGGGATTTTGTCGCCCGGAGGTTGGTCATTTCAGTGAAAGATTAGAGGTCGACGCCTGCAAAGAACAAAAGGAATCGGCAGGCTCCTAGAAGCCTCTATCCCCATTGGGTAAATTACCATCTGGGAAGCTTTAATTTTAGCATAAAATAGTTTGCAAATCCAAATGGAATTAATTTCGAGAAATGTTTCAGAAGTTTTACAGAAAATAGTTAATCTAAAGTTGATACAGCAAATTAGTTTCTGAAATTAATACGCGAATGCTATTCAAATGCGAAAATATCTCCATGCTTTTTTATCCTTTTTTCTAAAAGACCTATACGTTTGAAATCTAGCAAAAGTGCTAAGATAACTTCCTGCTGGTTTTTATGGCAATTAAGAGTTTAGAATAGGAAAGTAGTTCGTAAATCTCAAACACTGAAGTATTTTGTTCAGTTTTCCTAATATTGATAAATTCCTTCATTTAATAAATCTGGGAGAAAACATAGTATGAATATATAGCCATAAAGATGAATCATTGTTTATTTCCCAGAGGTCAGTTTTCCTGCATTAATAAATATTTTAATATTACTACAAATTACATTTAGCACTAATTAACACTGTGTTCCAACTTCTGCAGTAGTAGTAGTAGAAGTAGTGTGCCGTTCAGCTACCTCCTGATCACGGGTATGAACCCACATATGATTTTCAGCTATGTCTACGGAGTATATCTACTAGCTGCCAAACCCTAAATAGATGTGGATCGGCACTTCAGATGGTATTTTTAAATATTAATTTTGGAAATTGAAGTATACTAATGCAATTTTTAGAATGCAAGGGAATTTTTTTAAAAAAGGCACTAAAGCAATTCAATTAACAATATACACATATATATGTACAAACACGAATAATAATATTTGAAATGTACTCATAAATTTAATATCCATTTGCATATAAACTCGGTTTCGAGTTCCATATTCCATAGAATCTTGAAGAATGAAAGTGCAATACGCAATCTGTGGAATAGTACCGATATCCGGACAAGCTGAATGTTTATTTATTTTCTACTATACTGGAATACTTTCCACTGAATTCATCATTATTAAATTGTCTGTAGTGCGCTGATTAAATGCTACTGAATTGTCATGTGTTCAGATTAATTGAAATCGTAGAAGTGCAGCTAAGAAATTCCTTGAACATGTGAGTTAGGCTTTATATTATTTTACTACTGGTGCTCTTAATTCTACTCTGAGTTGTATCGAGCTCTGCATAGTATCTTGGCTAGCACTTCCCTGTCACGAATAATGTCATATTCCGAATTATTTCTGGTGATCCACGCATAAAATCCTGGAAATTTATGTTTGGAGTTATAACGCGTGAGGTCAATGCCCCTAACGAAAGAGATATATTTCCGTGGAGGAATTCCTAAGGAAAACGGGCTTATATTCACGCTACACATAGGGCAGTGTGTATTTTTAATATATGGACGCATCAAGAATCCTGGCGATTAGTAATCGGTACGTGAATAGGATACGCCTAAAATAATACGAAACTTCTTTCAATTTTTGAATTAATAATACGTAATAAATATTAATATATTTAATAGTTTTGGAAAATAAATAATCATCTTTAAAAACTAAATTTAACTATGATTTAGTTTGTTTCAAATTCGTTTGTTTGTTTCAATGCAAAGTGTTGTTTGAAAGAAATGAAGTGATAAGACTGATGCATAGCTGTATAAATCATTAGCATAAAAAACCTTAATTTTGCGTTCAAGATTATTTCAGAAATAAAATATTGTTTACTTATTAGTTAGATATCAAGTTTCAAGTTCCGCTGTATGCCGACGATTAGCTTGAAGCATGTTAAGCTTAGTTCCGGTGATTTGCAGTTAGTTGTAGCGTTGCAGGTGTGTGAATGCCTGTGTATGACCATAAGCCGGGGTAGAAAGTAGTATACAGAACGTTGCGGTAATATTTATTTTTCCCTTACGGCCTCACAGTGATTAAATGGTTAAGGCCGTTGAATACTGGCAGTTTGATCCAGGTTCAAACCCAAACAAACGAGCAACTCCTCGATGTTTGATTTTTGCGATTTTCTCTATGTGTAACATGACGCAGTTTCCCACAGAAAGGGCTGCACGAAGGCCTTTAGCTCTCGTGTGCTTTACTGTATTTAAATAAACCTAACCCTCATACTGCGACACCTATCACACTAAATCGGTATATAAGATTTCGGAACAAGATTTTAAATAAGACTCCGGATCCCCACTGGCAGAACATCTGAAATCACTGAACACAGCTAGCTCGACACGGGTTCAAATCCTGGCGAACGAACTGGTTGCATGGAAGTTTGCTTGCCATTTTTACAAGTGGAACGTGAATACAAGCCAGATCATCTTAGAATCCTTTTGCGCAGATAAACAAACGCGTGCTTCGCCGTAATCCGAATACATTAAATCCGTTTGTAGTTTACAGTTATAATTCTGTCTTTTTAAGGAAATATTAAGGTAAAAAACATGCAAGTATCAAATTGCATCAGACAGCGAATATTTTAAAGCAATTAACATTTTAAGGAGCAAAACCTTTAAATGAACTCATGAACAACTGTAAGTTGCCGCCCAACTGGTACAGTGGTTAGCATCGCTGACTGCCGTACCGAAGGGCTCGGGCTTGAATCTCGGATAAGGCATGGATGTGTCAGTGCGGAATGAAGGCACTCCAAATGGGCGGGAAACCTCTCGAGAGGTTGGTGGTAGGCCAATAACAACTGAAAGTAAATAGCCTAAAATTGGTATAAAACTTTACCGATTACGAAAGCAATCTAACAAAAATTCCTTGTCATCAGGCAATAAAAAATTCTACTCAAATATGAAGAGTTGAATTTTTATAGCATTTATTAAGTTAAATTTGTGAGCACGTACTCACGTGTGGGAAAGGCAAAAAATGTTTTAATTAAGATAATTTTTACAATATGACAGCAAATCTCATAAACGTGTATAAGATAAATAATTCAAAATATGCGAAAATTCTTCTGATGACCTCTTTCAAACAGAATAATACGTATGCATAAACAGAATAATACGTATGCATAATACATATTTACTTCACTGATGGCATTTGTCGCTATGAACAGAAGATCGTCAAAGATTTTTAAACTACTTTCCTGATAAGCTATGGAGTTCAAAGTTTGTAAACATGTTGATTGCGGATGATTATACAGTACAATATGTTAAAACGAATTTTATAAAATTCCATTTACATTTTTTTAAATTTAATGTTGACACGGATTTTTGCACATATTATCATTTGCAAAACAGACTACAAATTTATCAAAACTTTAATGTTTGCACCAACATAAAATATTCTCTTAAATAAAATTTGTATAAAGTTTTTAATATAACTTCTGATTTCTGGCCGAATTATTGAATGTCAGAAAATGTTTTCGATTCATATGACAATTATTTGAGACATTTATTTGAAGTAAAAAAAAACAATTTTTCATTGTTGAAAAATGATTTTTTAATTGAAAAACTTCATTCAAAATATGTTATTAAGACTAAAAAGATGAAAATTTTTAAAAAGTTTTATAAAATAAGATTTTATTCAAAACTGATAAATTTCTTAATAAGCCAAAAGCAAAAAAAAAAAATTATGGTATATTTTAATGGAAACGAGAGATTAATTAAGCTTCCTTGCAATAATCATGGCAATTTTATTCACAAATCATAAAAGTGTAGGCACTTAAGTAACGAAATCAAAGAGTCGAATCGCAATGTCAAAAATATATAAAGGGCGCGAATTTTTTTTATTATTCATGATACAAATTTGTTAAGAATTTTTTAAAAATTTCGGTATTCTTCTATTCTCAGGATCGGATTAAAAATGTATGTATGTATGTATGCATGTATATATGGATGAATGTGTTTATGTATGCGTGTCGATATATATACGAATGTATGTATCTCTTTAGACATATATGCACACAGACACATACACACGACATGCATACATACAAGAGTTCTCCCCGCGCTATTGAGGGTCATTACCTATTGTCGTCAGGGTTGGAGCGATGCTTGTCCCCTTAGGCATTTGGGGGTGAAAGTGAGACAAAAATCCGGGCTAGGCGTTCTTCACGTATCTTTTAATTCTAACAAAAACACGGGACAGCCCGTTTCCAAGGAGATATTTAGAATGGCAATATTCCGGGTCAAACCGCCCAGGAGTCTGCGTAAAAGTGCGAGATATTTCGGGTCAAACCGTCAAAGGGTTAACACTTCGGTTGCGTCTAATTTGCTTCCTGTGAGTAAAGCTTTAGTTTTCTGTCCCGGAATCTGTAGCTTATGTGCTGTGGCCCATTGGGAGAATATCAACAACCTATATACACCATTCCTGCGGCCCGACGGCGCAACTATGGGAGCCCCCCACTCCAGGGGGCGGACGTCAGTATGTTCAAAACACAACTGAACTAAATGCACTAGTTCCCTTTCGGAATAATACTTTAATCTTTATGTCTCGAGAGCCGGGTCCCACACCGGCTCCTAGCCTCAGACTAGTTATTCCATCAAAACCCCCACCGACAAGCTGTGCCCGAGGGGTCACCACTCCCTGGTCTCTGCTCTTGGTGGGGGGCGTGACCTGAACACTTGACAGTCAGACTGGTCGTCTAAATGCTCCCGCCAGTACTACGCGGGCTGCGCGTCCCATCAGGAAACATTACTCGCAAACACGGTGCCCCCAAACACCGTACTACGGATCCATCTGGTCAACGTCTTACGCCACCCACCTTACCAGGCCAATGCGCTTGCACGCAAGGTACTATCTCCTGGGGGTGGTGGAACCGCCAAGTTCAATGTTTGTATACCCCCGTCGCCGAAACTGCCTAGGTACAGATCCTAGCCAGTAGCTTCACAGAGTTCTCTGCGTCGACCCCCGGGGGAGCATTGGGAGAATATATTGAAACAGTACTGAGACCTTATTTCTAGGTTGCTCCTTCCTGCCTCAACCAGCATAAAATCGTCCGCGTAGGCTATAATTCGAGCATATTCAACGCTCTCGAGCTGTTGAAATTCCAAGTTTGCCACTGTATTCCACAGGGTTTGTCCTAGGCATGACCCCTGTGCGTAAACCCTAAAGACAGTTTTGACATAAATGCCAATGTCTGATGTCACTTTTACACTTTGATCTTGAAAGTACGAGTGAAGAATAGTAATAATAGCTGTGGGACAGGCCATATTGTGCAGCAAATGCACAATCTGGCCCTCTCTTGATGTCAATGGCTTGTGTTTATGTAATACAACTGTTTTACTGAAGATAAAATCGGAGGATTGACAAAGTCTAATTTTGAAATGCTAAAGTAGGTGTTAAATATTGTGGGCTTTCATGTCCTCCTTGATGTTTTCTAGAAACAATAAGCAAGTATTCATCTTTCAAGATATTGTTTCTAAAGAAACTACGGAATAAAGAGAAAATTATAGTTTGTATACTTATTTAGCTTTCAGAATGCACCTGGTCCAGAAAATGTTTGGAATTCTGTTGGAACAATAGGAATATAGGAATACAATAGGAATATTGAGTTAAACTTCTTGATACGTTACCGTATTCCATACTGAAGTGCTATATCTAGAGCATTCCAGCACCTTACATTTAGGATTAGTATTATTTAGATTCTTATTTTAAAAAACACTGTTTTGAATTGCTTTAGATTTCATTCTAAATCTTATAGTGCGTTAGATTTCATGAAAATATTTAACGGACGTCGTCATATTATTTTCTCGCTTTGCGATTAAATCTCTGTAATTTCTGCAAATAAAGCTGCGTATAGTTCAATTCATTCCTTCCATAAACAAGCGTGCATGCGAAAGAGCAGCGGAAATCATAGATATTAAATTTTTCTAGAATGCATTTTTATTAGCTATTTTTATGCTTAGATTGCATTAAAAATTGTAGTGTTTTCTTAAACGCCATGCACAATGCATATGTTTACAGATTATGGAGCCAAGAATGATGTTAAGGGACTACGGAATCAATTCTTGCACAGCCAAGCCCCAGACACCATTTCAATTAGGATTGACATTCAGACATATTGGTAATTATTTTTACTTTTATATTTGTAAATATTTTATTTTTTGTATTTTTTGATACTTAGTCGTGATCATCTGAATAAGCTAGTATTTTGTCGCAGTTTCGGATGTTGTAATATGGACTGGTTTTATGCAGCCTTTGTGATTTTCCGTAGGTTTGCGAGGAACACAAAGCTCCTTCTACATGTTTGTTAAGAAGACATCCCGCATAACCCCTTCAACTACATATCTGGTTCGATTAACTACCACTCTACCCCTCTGTGTTTTAATTGATCATCCCCGTCAAAGATATAAATATAGAAAAAATATTAGCTTATTTTTCATTCTGAAGGCCAATCGCTCACACCTATGTTGTGGGGTTCCACCCTTTTGTCTAACAATTAAATGGGGAGGAACCTAATGAGCAAAGCGAATATTCGTTTTAGTTCATGAACAGAGACGTAAACTCGAGAAGGGTTAATTACCCTTTATTGCTCCAAATAAGAATTAACAGTTGGCCCTTTGCTCAGCGCCTACAGCAAAGCCTCCACGTGGGGTTGAACTCCAAGTAATAAGACTTAACTAATGTTTAACTAAAAGGATATAGCCGAAGCTATCAAAATTCTAAGGAATTGGCCACTAAATATCGTATAAGCTAGCGAATTCTCTCTCGAAGTCGGTGGAACTTCGACTTAAATACTACTGTTACTCATTTGCATTAAACGAGATTTTAAAAAACACATTCTGGTAGGAAATTGTAAGCTGAAATTACAATGGACAGGAAAGTAGCTTAAACTAAAAATAACTGTTAAGACTTGGAATAAACCTTACATCGTAATTGCCATACTTTTTGTTTTCTTTTAAAATTATTAACGAGACGAATATGTATTAAAAATTTTTATTTGGTTCACAAACCACCCACATTGGGTTCAGGCATTAGTGTAATTTTATTATTTTTAAGTATGGCTAGAACGTTGGTCTCCCTGGTCTAAAAAACAACTGCTTCTCCAATAAATTGCAACTATTTGCAGAATTCCGGACATTAACGTAAATATTTACCTAAAAATAATCTCATTAATCCTGCAGTCACGTAAAAGGGATATTCTGCCACAGTATGCCTTAACAAATTCTAAATAAGATGTTGAGCATATACGTTGAGGCTTCTTATAAGGAAAATAAATTTAGGAATTGGAGATTTGAGATACCTTTAAGATTGAGAAAATAGTTTAGAATTTTATCATTAGGTTTCTTTCAGATCTATATGATTTGACGATCTAATACTACGGCAATGAATCATTTGCTCCTACTCTCGATTCAAATAATAATGAAGTCCAAAAACATTTAGGATATAAAAATATTAAATTAACTTAAATTAACATATTTAATTTTTTCGTTACGCGAAGTTATTTATGCAAGAAGTAAAATTGCGACTTTCATAGGCCTTTATTCCGTTCGTCTGAGAATGATAAATTCTTCGCTTTAAAATTGTAGCTTGAAATTTTTAGTTTGTTATATTTTTGAGAGAAAAAACACGATTTAAATGCATTCACTAATGCTTTATGTGACTTTTAGCGATGGTTACGAAATCTGAACCAGTTTTACTTGCTTAAATTCTAACAATACACAAATAATATCAATGTGATATAAAAATTTCATTTACAGATTTTGTTATTTTTTAAATTACTTCTATGGAATGATGATAAAACTTATGCAGTACGGAGAAAGCTTTTATCATAACTTTTTTTATAAATTTAATGTAAATAATAATTTTCCAACATGTCATAATCATAATATATTGTTTTGTGTGATGTCGAAATTGTTTGATGTCTCATAAAACTCAACTTCAAACAAATTTTCATGCGTATGTGCTGCGGTCAAAACAGACTTTTCAATTTCTTTATATACAAATTATTTTCACTCTGTTCTGTAATCATAATTTTCCGGCCATCATTTAAAAATTAAAAAAAAATTATATCGGCTAAGTCATCTACCAAACCCATATGTTCATTCGTTGACATCGAGGCATGAAAATAACTTGCGTTCAAGTAAAAAGAATTTCACTTGCTCGACATAATCAGAAATGTCTTATTTTTAATTACATTAAACTTTTGGCCCGTTTCGCGACTTTCCTTTCAATGTTAATTTAAGTGTCTTAAATGCAGAAAGCATGTGACAAATGCTTTTTGGTTTTCAGAAGTTTCTGATTGTAGAATATCAAGGAGATTGTTACTGAGTAAAATCTCAAATATTTAACTTTTAAATTTATTCTGGGAAATTACTGAGTAGCAAACTAAGAAACTTAAAATAAATAAACAGAGTTCTTAAAACATTTTTTCTAATTATTTAAAAAATTATATTTTTTATACTTTTTAATTTAAATAAAAATACGTTTTTATTTAAATTGCCGGGATTTAAATATAAATGCATTAAAATCCTGAGAGGTATAAGTAAATATTAAATACATTCGTGAAATTGCAATATCTGAACGTAGGCTTTGCTCTCTTGTGGAACGGTGTTGAAGACACAAAGGTACCTAGGCAAACCCTAAAACGAATCGAAAAATGCAAAGCTTCGAAGTAGGATCTCAACTAAATTAAGATTAATAATAATAATAATTACATACACTAGAAAAAATTATATAGTAGATAGATTTGCACTACTCTTTCTTTGTTGCTTTCTAGTACTTCAAGAATGGAATAGATTTCTGAGAATAGAATAGGAGTTCTTAGAAGAAAATGGAACTTTTATAATGTCTAAATACATTATAAAAATTAACAAAACTTTTTTTTAATATGTGTTTCAGATTCTCTGAGAAATATTTACCAAATTGAAATATTACCAAATCTGAGAAATACTGATAAATTACTTCAAATGAATTTATCTATTTAAGCAATCCCGGTTCAGTTCAACTGTTGAAGATGCAACAACCTAGTCATCCTAGTAGCTAAGACCTATAAAGAATACTCTTTGACAGGGCTGATGGAGAATTGTGATTCTATCCTATTAGACGAAAGGTACTTTTCGACATTCAGAGAAAAATAATTTTTACAGTCCCTTACAGATTTTCGTAAAAGAATTTCCATGATTAGTTACAAGAGAGTTACCCCAAAAGAATGGGTCGTGGAAGGAATTGAATGCATGGCACTCATTCCTTCCACGACCCATTTTTTTTTGGTTCTCTCTCCGACTTATTTACTCATTGACGGGAGAGAATTCTTCATCACCTAATTCTTGTTGCTATCTGATGATTTCGGGGAGGTGATAGACTCTAATTGTATGAGGAAGAAGATGGGAGTCTTTAACATCTCATCTTCCACACAGTGTCTTTGAGGACAATGTATGTTACACCGTCCTCCACGACTCCTGTGAGATGTTCCATAAATATTCGACGCATCCAATGAAACAGGAATTTGTTGTGAAGGGCTTTCTGGGCGACATACGCAGCTTCATCTGATGTGAGAATAATCTGATGAGCTGGACCCCCATTGTTTGGAATAATTATATAACTCTCCGAGCCGAAGAAACTTGTCCCGATCTGGAAAAAAGACTTGCAGAATACTGGACGTATGACTGCTGTTCGTAGGTAACAGGTTGACGATATCTTTAGCATTCCAGTACAGGAATCCCACATCCACATACGCGTGCAGAAAAAGAGTAGAGTTATACTCTAGTTTGAGCAGCATGGCTTCTTATAATAAAAGAGCTCGCTGGCGATCCGTTTATATACTCTTCAGAAAGAAGGGTCACGTGGTCCTCCTCGAAAGGAGAACAAGATTGGTCCAGCCAACTTTACCATTTTTATTACCTTTATTAAAAAAATTCATGAAAGGGAGGCAGAACAAAATTGGCCCATTACAAATGGTCACATCCCACATCACGTGGTTTTCTCGTATATATAGATGCGAGCGGAAAACATTTTCTTCATACTCTTTTCAGAGCGTTATGATGATTCGTATTTTGTATAACGAGTTTATATCAGTTCGATGTTATGTCGATGAAGGATGGCTCTTCTGGAATGCAATAGACATTTTACCTCTCATCCCGACTTCCAGCAAAAATACATGAATACATGGGATATTTTATCGGTGTTTTTCGAAGAGGACCATTGCTTCCGGAGACTGCAAGATATTCACAGTTCTGAGAGAGGAAGAGGAAGTTTTGTCCTCTTCGGCGAAGAAATGCTTCATCTGGCGGATAAAAATCCTAAAAATAATCAACTTCTTGCCTGGGTCTATAGTGTTCTTACCTAGCCACTTGTCCGCGTTGTTCCAAATCAACCTGTGTACCGGCTTCTCTATCCAAGTGAAAGATTCCCTTTCATGGCCATGTATAATCTGGGAATGTGCCATATACCTTCTCATCCCAGCATGAACAACACAAAGGACTGTTATCCGAAACGGTATTCAATGAAAATGTGTCAAACTGACTGACATGAAGAAAGGGATGTGAAAACTCAAACGGATCCCCTATTTTTGAATTTCCATGGAATGATCCCCTTTCAAAAACGTATCAAACTCAAGGATTTCAGTGCGAGTAATGGCAACGTTGTACAGAAAAAACATTTTTATCTCCAGCGCGTGAGATTGTGTATCAGAAATTCTAAAGATATACTGAATTTAAAATTATTTTGCGATATTTCTCTTGAATTCAATTTTATGGTGCGAAGAGCATGATATTTAATAAATGAAGGTAACACACAAAATGTTTAAAAAAAATGCCCCTTTGGTCTGAAACTTTTCAGATTTTTATTTGAATGTTCGTAAGTGTGTAGAAGATACAACAAAGATGAGGAGGGTTCAAATTACCCTTTATTTTGCTATCGATTTTACATACATTCCCGAACTTCGGGATACAAAGAATAACCACTTGTGGTCTGAACGTAAAAGAATATAAGATTACCAACTAACTAAAATTTAAATAAGAACTAACTTTTAAATATCTTACACAGATGACTAGCATTAAGACAGGCCTCTTAAATTACTACGTTTGTAGTACGCAAACTTCGGAAAACTACAATACGTCTTTAACTTTCAAGAGGGTTAAACTTCTGGCCTTAAAGGCGGAAAGTAACTAATGGCGAGCTCGCGTAAAGACACTTAGCAAGAGAGCTTTCTCTCCTTCCTTCTTCTTGGGAAAAAGCCACAACTTAAATACTTAGCAAGTACAATTTGCATAAATATATTCACGCGGTAATTCTGGCCGGAAGGGGAAAATAAGAGCTGATAGTAAAGTTTTAAAATAAAATAAACGTTTGTGAACTTAAAATCCTCATACCTTGATGGTGAATTCCAGGTAGGAGAAAAAAATAAGCGCTATCCGGTGATAAGATTTGTGCAATCTGTGAGTTTCAAAATGTTATACAGACCACGTGGTTCGCAGTAAATTATAATTGTCAGTGGCGGCTTAACGTACGTAATTTATTTTCATAAGTAATTTAATGTGACTGTTAATATTACTGAAATATAAATGGTGAAAATCTGAAATATACTACGTAATTGTAACGGAAATTTTTGCGTTACACACTTTATAATTTTCCACTTGTTTAATCAATTCCGTATATGGTTTGATAAGATATTTTATTATATAAAAAGGATTCGTAATTTTTTCCCTTCTCTTGATTTGTGACATTCTTCTAATATTTTCAGCGGTTAAGAGGAAAACATCCGAAATCATCTTAAACTGCTTTCGTTGTTCAGAGGACCGATGTTTCAATTGGTAAATGTGTTACATCATTTAGATTATTTCCCGTCGTTAAGACAAACACTATTTATGGGCTATATCCGTGGTAGGAACTTGGTTGGAAAATAATCCCCGGGATTAAATTGTCACAGACAGAATTTCTATGTGGCGTATAGAACGCCAGTTTTTCTTTTCTAATTTGTAATATGAGAGAATTTTTCTTGAAGTGTGCAATAGGATATTAATCCGATACTATTTCAAAGTTATTTTGTAAAGACTCACACCGCGAGAATACGTCACAGAGAATGCGGCAATTCCTTGTATTCGTTCTTACTTAATGAGAGCCTCTATGGAGACACGATGCCCAGTTAACCAGTCAAGTTGTTCATTGCGTTTTAATTCGGGTACCATGTAAAGGCGTCATGAACATTTTAGATTTGGGAAATTTGAAAAATCACGGGGACTCTCGTTGGAACTGTGTCAGGACTGAGTGTTCGGTGCATATTCTTGGCGAACATATTCGTGAAATACTTTAAGTCCTGATCTTGAACAGAGAGCTGAATGCAGCTATGTTCTGTGGTAGAAAACTGTGGTTAAGTGGTAGAAGAACTCAACTTAAGAAGAATTTAAAATCCTCTTTTATTAAGCCACAATTCTTCCCAACTCGGGAGGGATACAGAAAATAATGACCGCACTTGGGTCTAAACTGAACAATCAAATACTTTAAAATAATGTTAATTAGAAATTAAGTAGTCGTTGCTCACAGAGCTATAAACGCGAGGTTGGCCTCTATGCTAAATGGTGCGTAGCAAGATTTAACTAATACTAACGCACTTAGATTACTTCAATTAACAGCGCTAAGGCTTAGAATTTAAATACTAACTGGTCAGGCGAACGTCGAACAGAGCAGCAGTGGTCTGAGACTAAAAGCTCTCTCACACTAAGAGGTTCCTACCTATCGCTTAAATAGAAACTTGGCTCCACTTCAAATTAGCATAAAGCTGAAACGCGCGCTTATTCTGTAAGGTTTTAGTTAAACTAACAAAGTTTTATTTTAATTTGCCTTTTTCTATCGCTTCTCATTTCAACTTCCCGTTAGAATAAGCGCGCGTTTCAGCTTTATGCTAATTTGAAGTGGAGCCAAGTTCTATTTAAACCGCAGGTAGGAACCTCTCAGTGTGAGAGAGCTTTTAGTCTCAGACCACTGTTACTCTATTCGACGTTCGCCTGACCAGCTAGTATTTAAATTCTAAGCCGTAGCGCTGTTAAGCTATTACATATTGAAGTAATTCTAAGTGCGTTAGTATTAGTTAAATCTTGCTACGCACCATTTAGTTTAGAGACCAACCTCGCTTTCATAGGTCTGTGAGCAACGACTACTTCATTTCTAATTAGTTTTAATTTAAATTACCTAATTCTTCAGTTTGATTGTTTTCTGTATCCCTCCCGAGTTGGGAAGTGGCTCTCTATAATTTGTGGTTTAATAAAAGAGGATTTTAAATCCTTCTTACGTATAGTTATTCTACCACCTAATCACAGTATTCTACCACAGAACATAGCTGCATTCAGATCCCTGTTCAAGATCAGGACTTAAGATTTACACGAAGATGTTCGCCAAGAATATGCACCGAACACTAGTCCTGACAATTTTAACGAGAAGTTGAAATAAGAACAAATAGGAAAGAAAAAATTAAAATAAAACTTTGTTAGTTTAACTAAACGCTTACAACTGAATAGCAATATTTTATGTTATACATATTTCTTCTATATTTTAAGAACTACGGCTGTCGATTGAAATAATTATTTTTTTTCTTTTCCTAATTTAGGATGTCTTTGTGATGATAAAGCGCAGGAAAACTACAATTTTCCTTAGTGCTCGTGAGAGTACAACAATTCAGGAATTAGCGATGTTCGTGGAAGGCATTACGAAAGTTTCTCGTGAGAATCAGTTGTTCTACACAAGAGACGAAGTAACTCAGTTCTTTTCCATTCTTTATATTGAAATGTAGTTAAGTATATTTGGCAGGGTTTGTGATGTTCAGAGACTTTAAATATGTGTGAGGAAATAGGAATACAAATGACCAAAATGGGAAATCTAATTTAGCTACAAGAATCTACAGCTACACAAATCTACAACTTAAGAGGTATCCAGAAATCCTAGTTATGAATCTTATAGCTTAGTGACATGAATCTCAGTAGGATAGCTCTTGTGTGAGGAACACAAACTACATGCTTTGTAACTAACTACATGCTGTTTTTTCTTTAATACTGATTGTGCTAGTGCGTATCCGGATACGAAATTTCTCAATATAATAATCGGAAATGTCTGATTAACAGTTGAAAAGTTAATGATAGTAATGTTCTTTTACAACTACGTGTTTTGAAGAATGCCTGTGCTGCACAGATTCATGATCCCCGATTATGTAGCTAACGTTTCACGTGCAGTGCCTATTCGCAATGAAATTTTGCAAAAAGGAAGTCTCTGACGTTTCTCTAAGACATCAGTAATGTGGTTAATTCTTATTCCAGGCCTTTTCTTTTAACTCAGACATCTAACCAATATAACGAAATAAGTGTGTATGCTAGACTGAATAATCGAACGGTTGAGCACAAGAGTAGGATTACTTAAAAGCTGGGAAGGATATTGTTTAGAAATCAACGTTAAGTTTCCTTTTACATAGATATTATAAGGCAGTCACCATTTCAGTAATATTAACATGCAAAATCACGAAGAAAAATATGTTGTGTTTCTGTAATACAACTGCTGAAATCCGAGTACTGACAAATTGTCATTTTGACATGCAAAGTAGGTATTAAATATCACAAGTCTGAGTTCAAGCTCCTTGATACATTACCGTATTCCACACTAAAGGGCTATATCTAAAGCATTGCAACATTTAGGGTTTATGCCTCTTATTTTATAAAAATCCTGGTATGAATTGCTTTAGATTTCGTTCTAAAGCGGACAGTGCGCTAGATTTCAGCAAAAATTTAACGTACATCGTCATATTATTTTCGCGCTCTGTGACTAAATATCTGTAATTTCTGCAAATAAAGCTGCGTGCAGTTCATTTTATTCCCTCCATATACACGCGTACATGCAAAAGAGCAGCGGAAATCATAGATATTGAATTGATCTATTTTTCTGGTAGAGTTTATTTTGATTAGCTATTTATTTAGTTGCTTAACATTGAAAATTATAGTGTTTTCTTAAACGCCATGTACAGTGCATTTCTTTACAGATTATGCAGCCAAGAACGATGCTAAGGGAATACGGAATCAATTCTTCCACAGCCAACCCCCAGACGCCATTTGAATTAGGATTGGCATACAGAGATACGGTCTTTTTCCGAAAATAAGACACTGTTCTACTTTCTTTTTTGGTCCAAAATACGCGCTAGGGCTTATTTTCGGGGGAGGGCAAAAATAAAAATATTTATATATATTTTTATTTTAATACTTATTTTACACAGAATACAGAAATTTAAATTTATTCAATTACAGTCATGTCATCTTCTTCTGGCACATCGTCATAAATAAAATTCTGAATTATATTCTGATTTTCTTCCAAATCCATTTCCTGTTGAATCATTGGTCCGAATCTCTCATGTCTTGCGATATAGCTATCGTTAAATGAATACTTCTTGTCTAAGTAGCCTGTTCGTAGTGCATTGGAAACATCACTATCAGTTATTTTGTCCCATGAATTTTTTACCCAATTCACAACTTCTTGTAAGCCTGGTTTTACAAAATTACCTCGATGATTTCTCACCATTCTGTTTTCAATATATTCATTGATTTCCATCCGCAAATGATCCTTGAATGGCTTGTTTATTGCAATGTCAAGTGTCTGGAGGTAACCAGTCATTCCTGCCGGAATCATTATTTGATCAATCTTCCTCTCAGCAAGAAAGTTTTTCATGTCTTTAGCGCGGTGAGTACTGGCTGAATCCCAAACTAGTAAACCTCTATTCTGACCCCTCAACAGTGGTGGCAGCATAAAATCAACCCACTTTCTTATAACTGCTTGGGTGCACCAGGCTTTTTCACTTTCAATGACATAAATTCCTGAAACACGTTGAATCTGGTCTTTTTTACCTTTAGTGATTAAAAATGGCGATACTTTCTTGCCATCTAGACGAATCGCCAAAATACAGGTAACACGTGCACTATCGTAACCGGTAGAAGGAACGTAAATTGACGAAGAAGCCTTGTGGTGAACTGTCGTTTGAGCTCCTTGGCCTAGGAATACCGCGGTCTCATCCATAGCAATCATGTTGGAGAGTTGGTATTTCGAAAAATCGATGCCATCAACAAAAAGCTTAAACGCAAGTGCACGCTTAACAACTTCATTGTCTTCCAGCTTAAACAATGTTGTTGATCTCCTTAGAGACAGTTCATATCGTTTAAGGAAGTTGTCCAACCAGTGTGACGATGCTTTAAATTCTTCTGTGGATATATCAAATTCAATTGCTGTTTCAAGGGCAAATTTTTGAATATCAGCCCTGCGCACAACCAAAGTCATTGCTCTCCTGCCTGCAATCCATTCCCAGATGCAATCTTCCAACTCAGAAAACAACGGCTGCCGACCTGATCCAACTCTGCGTTTTTTCTCATTTCCTTGGTCCACCAGTTGACACAGGTAATCGTAGTCTGCACGCCATTTACGAACCATACGGAGATCCAGCATCTTCTCTTTACAGAATGCTACAAGATTTACACCCCTGGAGTCTTCCACGATTCCCTTTTTGTACTCGACGGAATAGCTCTTTCGTTTTGTACTCATTTTAACTGGGCTTAAAAATTATTCACTTTATTTTTAAATAAAATTACGTATGAGGCAATAATCAGACTTACAAGACTGAAATGAATGAACGTTGTATACCTGCACTGTCGCTCAATGTAGACTGCTGGTTTATGTTGTATTTTTAAGATAAATTCCAAGAATTCATTTGAAACGAACTGTAGGGGTAAACAATTAATTTCTCGGAATATTTTGTTGTTTCAAACATTTCTCTGAAATACGAGTATTAGAAAAGCTAAACATATTACTACTTAATAAATCAACAGCATTTTTTAACGAATTCTTTTTGTCACATTATTTTAAAAAGTTCTGAAAATCACGATAGGGCTTATTTTCGGAGGATGTCTTATTTTCAGAAAAAGACGGTAGTAGTAATTATTTTTACTTTTTTATTTACCTCAGTTTCTTTATATATGTAAATATTTCTTTTTTTCTATATTTTGAACTTAGCCGTGGTCGACTGAGCAAGAGAGCCGAAAGCTTGTATTTTGTTGCAGTTTCCGATGCCCTAATATAGACTGGTTTTATGTAACCTTTATTAATTTTCGTAGGTTTAAAGTGATTAAAATGGTGCTTCAGAATGTGCCTTAAGAAGGTATGCCTCATAAGCCCCTGGATGAATTTCCTGATTCAATTAAGTACTTCTCTATTATCCGGCTTAATTTATCCTCCCCGTCAAAGGTATAAATATTCAAAAAATATTATCTTATTCTTCATGCTGAATGCCAGTCGTTCACAGCTACGTAATTGTCTTTTTTATGAAATTATTAATGAGGCAATGTACATTTCTAAATACTTTTGATTTTTATTTGGTTCAAAGACCAATCACACTGAGTGTAGGGGATTCTGTAATTTTATTAATTTTAAGAATAAGTAGAATAATAAATACCCTTCCTGGTCAAAAAAATAACTATTTCTGAAATGGACTGCAACTATTTGCAGAATTCGGGGCATTAACGCAAACGTTTTTCAAATATAGTATCATTAATTCTGTAGCCTTCTAAGGAACGGGTATCCTGACACAGAAGGCCTTAATTAATTATGAACAATATGCTGAGCATATAAATTCGGGTTTTTAGGAAGAAATAAATGGAAATTTGAGATATCTTTAAGATTGATATTCTAGTTTAGAATTTTTTCATTAACGTTTTGCAGGTCTGTATCATTTGACGATCCAATACTACGTTATTGAGTCATTTGCTCTTGCAATCGATTAAAATAATATTGAAGTCCGGAAACATTTAAGATTAAGAAATATCAAATTAACACCAACTGACATATAACTGACATCACTGTTTGCATTACAGGAAGTAATATATAAAAATAATATATAAAAAGATAAAATTGCGAGTTTCGTAGAGATTTATTCCGTTTGACTAAGAGTGTTAAATTCTTCACTTTAAAATTGTAGCTTGACTTTTTTTAGTTTGTTATGTTTAACATAAAAAACGCTATTTAAATGCGATCGCTAATGTTTTATGTGACCTTCTAGTAATGGTTACGAAACCTAAACGATTTTTATTTGCTTAAATTCTAACAATACACAGATAATGTCAATATGATGAAAAAAAAATTATTTACGAACTTCGTTATTTTTAAAATTACTGCTATGGAACAATGATAAATTTTATGTAGCTCAGAGAGGACTTTTATCATAAAGGTAATAATAATTTTTAAATATGTCATAATCATAATATATGGCGAAATTGTCTGATGAAACTCAACTTCAAACAATTTTCATACCTATGTGCTGCGGTTAAAACAGACTTTTCATTTTCTTGATATGAAACTTATTTTCAATCAGTCCTGTAATAATAATTTTTCGGTCACCGTTTAAAAACAAAACAAAACAAAAAAAAAAAAAAAAAAAAAAAAAAAAAAAAAACATCGCCTAAGTCATCTACGAAATCCATGAGTTTATTCGTTGACATCGAGGCATGAAAATAACTTATGTTCATGTGAAAGGGATTTCACTTGCTCGACATAATCGGAAATACCTAATTTTTAATTGCATTAAACATCTTTCTGAATCCCGCTTTGGTCCATTTCGAGATTATTTTTTCAATTTGAGGGTCCTAAATGCAGAAAGCATGTGGCAAAAGCTTTTAGGTTTTTTAAAGTTTCTGACTGAAAAATATGAAGGAGATTTATTTTCTTCGAGTGTCTTTGCTTTTATTTCTATCATTCTCAAACATATGTTATATGGCAATTAATAGTGTGATTTTACAGCGTTCTAAAGTTATTTCCCTTAGTGTAGAAGAATATGTTCTTTTACTGTGAGCCTTTCTTCAAATTTGTGTATTAGAAATATATTTGTTACTGAGCCTCTAAAGACATGAGAGCCTTGGGCCCGAGTTCGAGTCTCCGAGAAGACATGAACGTTTCTAAGAGTATAGTGTCCTTGTGATATCGGGGCAGTTGAAATATTGTCCGATCAAATGTCCTCTCGGGAGATTAGTAGCAGGGAACAATTCCGGAAGACTCTTACATCGTTCCCCGGAAGGATTTTTATAAAACCTTCGAGATGACAGATTTCCTACTGACAGTAGCCGAAGCCGCACCAAACGACAAGGGTTAGATTCTTGGCTACAATGAAATTCATGGACTTTGTAGAGTCTTATTCGTTAACGGACACATAAAATGTAGACCATACTGAAGACGAGATAACAAATGCTCGGTATGTCTTGAAAAACAGATAACAACCAACCGAAGGCTACAACAACCTTTTTATTTTAACGATACTGAACGGAACATGCTCACACTCGCTGCTCACAAACTAACCACCACTTGTGGCGAAATAACTTCAACAGAAAATAGTATATGCACTCAGAATGAATCAAATTCCAGCTGCACGGCCGGCTCCTACTTCAATCTAAATCAGACTTTTTGACTGCACACAGCAAAGCCGAGTCTAAAATATCAAATCATCCAAAAGGGGCTAGCACAAATATTCAGCTGCAGAACTACTTGGAAAAATGCGCCATAAACTCGTTCTCGGCGTAAAACCACTCTTCCCGTAAGTAACTCTTCTACCACTAACTCTTCCATTCTGCTACTTAAATACTAGTTCCGGAATCATTGAGATTTTGCATATGCGTCATTTAAATTTTCATTCTGGCAGGAAATTGAAATCAGAAGAGGAAGGAAGGTTTCTTAAAAAAAGTAATTGAATAGCACAAAATAAGGTCTTTACAACTTTATTTCATGATACTGTTAGAAGGGAGATAAGTCACAACAATACATAAAGAAAATAAATGCAAGTGGAATATTTAAAATTATTTTTCATGGAATTCTCTTGCGTATGTAATTTTTAGCTTTGAATGTATATTCAATTTTATACAAAGTGATTGTACTATTAATAATATTCTCAGTTTCACTAATCAGTTCTCTCATTGTAGAAACACTTGACTTTGAAGATCTAGAAATAACTCCTTTATCGATCTCACCGGAATTGCCAGATGTTATGAGACGTCCTGAAACACAGAATCCATAAGTAAGTATGTATTTATAAATAAATTTTGTACAGATATGCTTTTTAATATTTATCTCTATTAATCATCTCTGAGCCTACTCCTTAAAGCTAAACTATCCAAAAATATTTAGAATATTGTTTTAGTATTAAGACATTTTTTACATCGCTAATTCACTTTCTGTATTAGCAGGACTAAGTACGATCGCTATTTTACTATTCATTTCCACTCAACTTCGCTTGTTCAATTATTTTATTCTTAGAAAAGCTTTATTTTAAATAGTGAAGTAAAAAATTGGGATTAAAGTAAGTTAAACTAAACTCTTCTGTTTAAGTATTTAGTAAAAGCTTGCTTCTAATTGTTACAGCAGCCAATATTTGTAATTACCAATTTTTATCAAAATTGTTTGCAAAAATTTACATCTGCTAGACAGCCTTTTTATAACTCGAACATGTATGCAAAGCTATCAGCTAGAGAAATTCAGTAACATACATTTCACATTTCTACTTTAGGAATTAAAACCTTCAATTTAAAAAGTTAAATATAGCCTGAAATTTGTGCAATGTAAGTACATAGAAATTTGCATTGATATGTAGTAAAGTAGTTTTAATATGTGTAAAATATACCACTAAAATATTTTTGATTTACTAATGCTGTAACGAAAATTTAGAAATGTTTCCGAACAGTGATATTTATCATGGAAAAAATAATTAATACGTCTTTTTTACAAGAAAACTGGCATTGTAAATTACAACACCTGATACATTTTCTTATATAATTTCTTCCTGGCACTAACAAAAGTTACATTTATAAAAATCGGAATTATTATTGTTTTTAATTATTTTTCGTTAAGTGCTGGACTTTGTGGAAAGCTGTATTATTACTTTTATAATTAGTTCCCAAACAATAAGTCTTACATACATACATGCATACAGTCTTACATGCATAACATTCTAGAAATCGTACTGTATATTCTAGTAGCAACCATTGTTTGTTTTATCCATTGATTGATTATTTACTTTATTTTGCAGATTCTTCTGGCAGGGCAAACGATATTTCCACAATACGACTCTTGCATAGCCCTTCTGAAAGCTGAAGTTGTTAAACTGCCAGGATTGAGTGGCAAACATCTTCGTGAACTTCTTAAGTCCTGATCTGGAACAGGGAGCTGAATGCAGCTATGTTCTGGTGGTAGATACTGTGATTAAGTGGTAGAAGAACTGAAGTATATCTTCCGTGAGAATGGGTTGCCTCGGATCCTGGAAAAAGTTTTTAAACATTTCCATTTTATTACGGTTGTAGAAAGGTTTTATCTGATCAACATTCGCAGTAATTTTCTGCCCGTCGTTTCTTCTTAATACTACCACTGCTTATGTTACTTTCTCGATGATAAACGGACCTTCAAAACGCGGAAAAAATTTCCCCACCTTTTCTTCTGGGGCATTTGACAAAAAATGTTTAATTTTCAACACTTCATCTCCGACATTGTACTTGACCCCTCTTCTCTTTTGGTCATAATATAATTTTTGTTTCCTCTGGGCCATTTCCATATTACCCGATGCTTCCCGTATCAGTTTCTGGATATCAGCCATTTTAAATTCTTCTGCCCTTTCCTGGACAAAGAAAAGTTTATCTAAGGGTGTCAAAATTTTTCTTCCAAGAAACAGTTCAGCGGGTGTTTTTTGTGTAGTATCATGTTTGGGAGTTCTAAGGGCAAATGCAAATTCATTTATATGGCTATCCCAGGTAGAGTGGTAATTTTTAACGTAACTTCGAATGATTTTCAATACATTTCTCTTAACCCGTTCCGCTATGTTTGACTGCGGACGATACGGGACCATCTTTAGGTGACGTATGCCCAGTTTTGCACACATTTCCTCAAAAATATTACTAACAAGCTGGGGACCATTATCGAAAATAACTTAACCGTATATTAAAATATACTTATTTAGAATTGAATCTCCTACAATTTTTGCGGACGCGCGTTTTAACGGAATCAACTCTAACCATTTGCTAAAATGGTCCACTATAACTAAAAGATATCGGCTTTTGTTAACTTTACTTCTAGGATAAGGTCCCAATAAATCGATGCCTATTATTTGATTTGGCAATTCTGATTTAATACTATTTAGGAACCCGGCCGGGGGGAAATTAACATAATTATTTAATTGGCATGTTGGGCACGACTGGACATACGCCCTAGTAAACTTTTGCAGTTCTGGAAAGAAAACTGCCTCGAGAACTCTTTGGACAGTTTTTCTTATGCCCAAATGACCCGAAATGGCACAATCGTGCAATTCTTATAATACATTCAATCTAATGCTAGCTGGGGATAACCGGTCTGAACTCGTTGTTTTCATTAGTCGTTTTCGTATAAAATAAGAGTCCGTCAATTATTTCGTAATTTGCGGCCCTATTTCTTATCGGCGCAATATCCGGATGACTGAAATTCTCAGGGTCGGCCAAATAATTGTATATATTTTTGAACTCCGGATCTTTTCTGAGTTCGGCTATTACTGTTTCACAAGAATCTAATACTTTGGATGTTAGCATGGCTATTTTAACTGTATTTACATTTTCATCTAAATTAATTCTGCTTAAAGCATCTGCCACAATATTTTCTTTTCCCGGCGTATGTTTAATTATTAGATTATATTCCTGCAGTTTAAGAGCCCAGCTTATTAATCTGGGTGATAAATTATTTCCAGAATAGAGTCTAGTGACCGCCGCGTGGTCGGTATATACAGTTACTGGAGAACTTCCAAAGAACACACGAAATTTATGTACTGCTGATATATTTAAGTGCCCACCTTATTAATCTGGGTGACAAATTTTTCCCAGAGTAGAGTCTAGTGACCGCCGCGTGGTCCGTATATACAGTTACTGGAGAACTTCCAAAGAAAACACGAAATTTATGTACTGCTGATAACACTGCGAGAGTTTCTCTTTCTGTGGCCGAATAGTTTCTCTGGGTTTCATTTAATGTTCGACTGGAAAAGGCCACGGGTTGCCCATTTTGAGAAAGCACTGCCCCAATCGCAAAATCTGAAGCGTCCGCTGAAATTTCTAATCCTTTATCCCCCTCCGGAAATTTTAAGACGGGAGCTTGAGGCAATGCGTCTTTCAGTTTTTGAAACGCCAAGTTGACTTCTGCTGACCACGAAAACCTCGCTTTCCTTCTTTTCAACTTTAGCAGTGGCTCAGCGATTTTGGCAAAGTCTTTCATGAAGGACCGATAGTATGGACACATCCCAAGAAATGACGATAACTTCTTCGCTGTTTTAGGAACAGGATAATTTTTAATAGCTATTATTTTTGATTGATCCATTTCGATTCCATTTTCAGAAATTTTAAATCCTAAATAACGTAACTCTTTTGCGGCAAACTTACATTTGGACGCATTTATCTTCAAACCAGCTTCATTTAACAATGAAAACACTTTTCTTAAATCTTGTAAGTGTTGTGCTAGATTACTATTCGTAATTATAATATCCTCTAAATATATGAACGTACTTTTACCAAGGACCCGTCTTAAGACGATGTCCATACATCTTTGGAAAGTTGCCGGCGCGCCGGATAAACCAAAAGGCATTCTAAGAAATGCGTACGTGCCAGACTTAGTTATGAACGCGGTTTTGGGGACATCTTCGGGTTTTACCCCAATCTGAAAATAGCCACTCGTAAGATCTAATGTGGTCATGTACTTTGTAGAGGAAATATTTCGAATTATCTCTTCGATTATCGGCAGAGGATATACGGGATATTTTGCGGCGGAATTTAACTTGCGATAATCTATAGCAAAACGCCACAGCTTCGGGTGCGTAATCGGATAGCCATTATTTTTCTTGCATAAAACTACTGGGCTAGCATAAATGCTGGAAATCGGCGTGATGATTTTATTTTTTAACACATCTTTAATATGGCATTCAATTATTTCCGCTTTAACTTTGCCGTAGTGATATGGCTTTTGCCTAACTGGCTGAGCATCCCCCTTTTCAATATTATGATTTATGACCTGTGTGAAACCCGGTACATCGCTAAATAAATTTGAAAACTCACTTACCACGCACTGTAGTTTTTATTGTTCTTCTGCCGGTAAGTGCTGCAAGTCTAGCTGCGAGGGCTTATCATTCTTGATTGCTATTGGTTTCATATTTAGCGTTAACTCTCCCAATTTGAAATCTAGTTTCGCTTCTGTCAATCTAAAAAAACCCACACCCAGAATATTACATGTTTGCAGGTTTCGCACAATATAAAATAAAATTTTTACTGCTCGTCGTTGATACGCACGAACAACAACACTTTCCCTAAACAGCTACACTTCTCTCCTTGGGCCGTTATGACATCCGTGTCTCTTGCACTAAAAATTCTGTAACGGCGAAAGTGCTTCTTGAAAAATCTTTCTGAGATAAAGCTGCTTTGGACTCCTGTATCTTACAGAGCCCTCGCCGGTATGTTGTTAATTAGAACTTCAATCTTCGGTAAACTCAAATGTTTCACGAACACGATGTTTAGATTTATTGTGGAAGGGTTTTGCGTTGCTTCGGACTTCTTCACCTTCCTCGAAGACATCCATCTTAGTTTAAATTCTTCTTATTGTGGTTGCCGTCGGCATCTTTGCTTGTTCTTCTATTGAATTCCCTTCGTTCGCCGCTCGATTTAGAAGATACCTCTTTCTTCGGCCATTGCTTCGTCTTGTTCCCGTAACTTTGATTTTGCTTCTGCTGGGGTCTTGGCGATCTCCACTGACTTATTCGCTCAAATTGGCGACGTCATTCGTTGTCTGCTGTTCTTCGGCTTTCAAATTGTACTGCGAGCTCAAATAATCTGTCTAACGTCGTTGGGTTTCTTAGCTCGATGAAATCTTGAACTCGGAGCAGTAGCCTAGAAAGCATAATTTGAATAATTTCAGGATCCGGGCGACTTCCATACAAAAGCTTGAAAACTTGAATTCTTCTCAAAATAAAATTCGACAAATCTTCTATTTTTTCTTGATAGCGACTAAAAAGTTCTGCATCCAGTCTGGCTCGATCTCGTACTACAGGAAATGCTTTCACCAAGGAATTTTTGAAATTTTCATATGTGGGGCTTCCCGGTTCCCCCAAAAGATTCTTTCCAATACACTTGAACCAACTTAGCGCTTGGCCCTTCAAAGCGCTGGTAGCAAGAGCGACTTTCTGAAATTCGTGAACTGGATATATAAGGTATATCTCCCACATTCTTAGCGTGCCTTCGTGGTGTAATGGTCAGCACACTGAGCCGGTATTTCAGAGGTCCGTGGTTCGATTCCCGGCGAAGGCGCTGCTAATTTTTCATGTCTCTTGCTACGAAATAACCTAATGTCTCTACACTGGCGCCCGAACTAAAAGGGTTGTGGATGATGACTCTCCACACCCAGGATTTGGCGACTAGGTCCCCTAAAACCCTAGTCGCCCTTTAAAAAGGGGAGTATATAAGGTATATCTCCCACATTCTTAGCGTGCCTTCGTGGTGTAATGGTCAGCACACTGAGCCGGTATTTCAGAGGTCCGTGGTTCGATTCCCGGCGAAGGCGCTGCTAATTTTTCATGTCTCTTGCTACGAAATAACCTAATGTCTCTACAGATATAGCATGAAGTGGGAGTCTAGCTTTTCCAAGAAATTAATTACGGCTGTCTTGCCGTCAAAGCTTGCTGCCCGCCTGTTTTGTACGATGTAGCCAAATCCTTCTAGACCAGGAGGTGCTATCTCAGGTTCTGCACAGGTACTGCAGGTATCTCAGGTTCGTCTTCTTGTCTTTCAGGCCATCCTCTTATTTTTCTTCGGGCGCCAGTGTCAGGACTGAGTGTTCGGTGTATATTCTTGGCAAACATCTTCGTGAACTCCTTAAGTCCTGATCTGGAACAGGGAGCTGAATGCAGCTATGTTCTGGTGGTAGATACTGTGATTAAGTGGTAGAAGAACTGCACTTGAAAGGGATTTAAATTCCTCTTTTATTAGATCACAATTATTTACAACCACTTCCCAACTCGGGAGGGATACAGAAAGTAAAGACCACACTTGGGTCTAAAATGAACAATCAAATTTAAACTAAAACTAAATAGAAATTAAATTAGTCGTTGCTCGCAGAGCTATTACGCAAGGTTGGCCTTTAAACTAAATGTTGAGTAGCAAGATTTACTAATACTGACGCACTTGGATTTATTTCAATAAGCAATCACGTAAAGCGCTATGGTTTAGAATTTAACTGCTAGCTAGTCAAGCGAACGTCGAATAGAGTGACCGTGATCTGAGACTAAAAGCTCTCTCACACTGAGAGGTTTCTACCTCTTGCTTAAATAGTCGTTGGCTCCACTTCAAATTAGCATAAGCTGAAAACGCGCGCTTCTTCTAACGGGAAGTTGAAAAGGAGAAGAGATAGAAAGATTTAAATTAAAATAAAACTTTGTTAGTTTAACTAAAACCTTACAATACTACAATGTATAGATTCGAATTCTTTTTTGTGTATCTGTTTACTTATAGTGAGAATGTTAGATTTTCTGTAGCAATAAAAACATGTTCCGTTTTTACAGTTTGTATAGACAAATCTGAAGTTTCTTTGTGCTTTAGAATTATTAAGATCAGTAATTTATGACTATATCTTACAGAGAGTTTTAAATTTCCGAGTTATTTTTGCCTTGGGTATTTTCAATTGATTTGATACGACAGCACACAGTTACATCATGTAGACTTGTAAATGAATATGGATACAAGAGAATATGATATTCATATACATCAAATCTGAACGCTTTTAGCCTGTAAATATTAGTAATGACTTTGCTTTTTTCTACTTAAAACCTAAAGCTAGACGTGGATTTTAAGCAGTTCTTTGGATAATTATAACTAATTTCGAGACATGCATTTAATTTTTTTTTCATTTTTTACCCTCTTAAATATTTAGAAACAAAAATTTTCAGCTCACAACACTACGCACTAAAACAAAACTACTCACGTTCACAACACTACGCAGTGAAGAATGATTCTCCAGAATGCTATTATTAAAATCTCTGAGATTGTTAATAGCTGAATATTATTTGTATGTAATGAGTTCACTTAAAAACTGTCAATCATTTCAGCGTGCAATGCACTGAAATTATTTAATGCCAGTATTAAGGAGATATTATTCATGCCATCTGTTGTATATATTTAAAAGCTGATAGAATTTGATGGTTAATATGCTTTCTATGTCACAGCTCCCGGTAAAGCCTCATCATCGATCATCAGAATCAGGGCCGGGACGAGGGTGAGGCACTTGCCTCAGGTGAACAAATAGAAGGGGTGCCAAATTAACTAGTTTGTCCAAAATTCAGAAATTTATTTTTAAACCTTATATGAGTTTTAACTCTTAATTTCGGGATACATCACTGAGTATTAAAAGAATTTTGTGTTATAAACAATCCAGCTAAAAAAAGGGGAAAAAACTAATAGTATTAGTATTAGTATATTCTCAAAAGACATGAGCTTTCAGAGTAATGTATGTAATATTTTCTAACATTAAAATTTGTTAACGAATTGTATAGACTAAACTCTTATAGAAAATATTATACTGCCGACATTAGTTGTTCTTTGCATCTCTCATTAGTTTGACTTAGGTTCTTTATTTAGTCATAACAAACTCGCCAAAGTCCAGTAACTGAACTTAGACGGCGATATAACTGCTGAGTCATTTCTGAAGTATTAAACAAATTGATTCATTCTTTGTCAACTGCGATGTAAAGATATAAGGTAAGATAAACGTTTTTAATAACTCTATTGTTTATATTGAAACAATAAAATAAAATGTTCAGCTTTAGAGAACTAAAAAATCCGATGTATACACATGACTTCCTTGTACTGAATATTAAATTCTACGCATTTTGCATTTCATTTAAACTTTTTGGATTGAATTAAATCTACTTCATCGAAAGCGTTAAACCATAACAGAATAAATGCCCTCTTTAAAATTCACTATATTTGTTTACCACAGCGATACTCTGGCGCTAGCTTCCCTTAACAGTTTTACATCTCATTTATTTTATAACTCATCATAATGCACAAAAATTATGTATATCATCTGGAGAATTATCTAATCGTTTCCACATGTTCTATTCAAATGCTATAATAAATCTAAAACGATGTGTAAAATAAATTAAACAAAAAAAAAAAAAGAGAAGAAGAAGAAGAGATAGTTTCTTCCTGACGATTCTGTATTTTTGATTCAATTAATTCAGTTCTCACTTCGCAAAAAGGCAGAAATACATAACAAATCAAAATATCTGTATTAAAAATCACGAAGTAAATCTTAAAGACTTATTTCCCTGAATAAATTCCAGAATGGGTTAAGCATGATTCAACTTGCAGTAATAAAAGAAAGCGTTACCTTTCCTGTTGCGAAGCTTAGTTTCTCTATATTGGCTACAAATCCACTAGTCTGCTAAGTTTCAAATGTAAACAAACATGTCCTCCATGACAAAAATGATTAGGCTTAGCCTCACTTAAACAACTTTTAAATTGTAGGTAATTCTATAAATCTTGGATGCAGGTTAACTAAAGGCATAAAAACTTTAACCGGAAGATAAGAACAACACAATTCAATCATTTTTAAAGCAAAAAAGGCGCAATTTACCAACATATAAGAATTAAAACACTGAACTCACTGAGCCGAGTACCAGACTAGATACATTTATACGTAAATTTATATACTTTTTGTGCGGCAGATTGCAACTAAAATAGGAGGTGCACATCTACATGTTATAGCAGTCCTATGTACAAAATTTCAACGTTCCAAGGCTACTCCTTTTGAGTTATGCGAGAGCCATACATAGGTAGGTACGCGCAGACGCCACGAAAAATTCTCTTCAGAATCCATTTTAAATCAGTTTTATAATTTTTTGGGGGGGAAAAGAGTCCTTTATTCTGTTCTTACTTTCGAATGTCACTCAAAAACATCATTAAATTGCATTCGATAGCGGTCAAAATAGATAATTTCGTTGAAATGGGATGCCCGAAATTTTTCGCTATTACAATACTTCCTTTTTAGTTCGTACAAGGAAGTAAAAAGGAGGTTTAAAATTTTGAGTACTTTGTGGAAGATTTAAGACAAACTGATCTGCCTAATTCTAATGTAATTAATTGATTTTTGACGTAACAAATCTCTTAAAAAATTTAGTTTTGTTCCGTTGACTCTAACGGAATCGATATAAAAATATATTTAAAAGATACGCTTCTTGCGAAAAGAATTTAAGAAATACTCTTTGCTGTGAATAAAAACTAATGATAGGCACCTGTCATAGTCGTGAAATTTAACACATAGAACGTTCTTGAGTTAATTGATGAGGCGCAATAAAAGTAAATATAAAATATGAAGCTTCATTAAATCTTGTTAATTTTAAAATTATGCTTTTATTGTCAAGATATCATGAGATTGTTAGAAAAAATAGTATCTGGCAACCAAACTATTGGCAGATTTAAATTAGATAGTATATAAATTTATGCTCAAGCTCAAATAAACTTTTCGTCGGGTGTGGATAGTTTAACCGATGAAAGATTTTGTAAGTATTAAAGACTGATTTCATTGATTTCTCTACTATAATGATGCTCGAGACACTATATGCTTTAGAAGCGAGGCTTTCGTGGAGGATGATCTGATAGCACTGTCTGATCACTAAAATAAACTGTTTGAAAAAGTTGCCTATATTATACCTCGGCCACTTCTGAACGCGAGCATTAAGGGAGAGACCAGAAATGTGCAAATTATTACTTAGTAGTTGTTAAGAAGAATTTTCGCGATAAAAAATATCTCTTTAAGTGCTTAAAATGAAAGTCGCAATTTTACTTCACATACCGAAGAGGATTATTCGTGGAATTGCGTCAAGGGATTTAAAAAAAGAGAGAGAGAAAGAAAGAACTATAAAATTTATTGCACATACGAGAATTTCAGCCAGTGACGGAAACATGTTCGTATAGTTTTAGAAATGCGAAATGGTTTCAATATAATAACCATACTCAGGTTTCATTAATATTGCAACGTACAGAGGATTAGTAATTTAAATTAAGAATTGTAATGAATTTTGATGCATTAATAACATAACTGTGGTAAAGCAACACTGAAAATTTTAAATAACGAAACCATAGCTCGTATTAAAGTATGTGATATTTTTCGTTTCATAGCAATCCGAACTTAATTTTCTACAGAGCTAACGTTGCCTAGTAAGCACAGTTAAATTCTTAGCTCTTATGACTATCTTCACTAGGCCAAGAAAAACTTTCAAACATGGCCATTCTCTCTATAGAACATGAGTTAAGTAATCAAATAGATTTTGAAAAAAATTATTGATGATTTTGGTTTTTTAAAAGCAAGGAAAATTAAATTATGAATATGCTTGAAAAGTTTATGCCATAAATTTTTGAGCAGATGTTTTACTTATACTACTAAACATTATTTGCCATTTTTCCAAAAGCACATTTTTAATGTTTTCCATTTCAAAATTGTTAATCATTATATATGTTTCACTTTATGAAATATACAAAGTTATAATTGAATAGTACTGGAAGAGTTATTGTATTTTCACTTGAAACAGTTACTTTTAATGAGCATAAAATGCATATAAATATAGTTAATTTGTTCTATATGTATGATTATATGCACATATATGCAATAATGTATATATGTACATATATATATATATATATTGAACATGTTTATATAATGTTATAGTTTTCAAACATCATTTAGTATTATTTATTTATTTCCCCCTCTCCCAAATAGGTAAATAAATAATCTTGCATTATATACAGGGGCGCACATTTACCTCTTTGCCTCAGGTGAAAAATTATGCAGGCACGGCTCTGATCAGAATGTAAATGCCTTTTGATTATTTCAGCCGACAAGAACAATATATAACGAATATTCTCCAAAGAGCAAATACATGCATGTATCTTTCTGATTACACGCTAAATATAGTGCAAAATATAAATATTGAGGAAAAATGTGTTATAAGGGGGCTTATTTCTGTGACATTTTTTTAAATAAAATTAAGGCAAAAATCACTCTCAATTATTTAATTTCTTTCTTTAAAAACACTTTATCCCCATTGGTAATTGGAACTGCGTCATCGTAGAATTGCATGTTTTTAAAACTGATTCATTTTTTAAATCACATGTACAAAAAATAAATGCGTTAATTAAGAAACCAACCAAAGATTCATATCTAACTATCACTCAAGTACTAAACCTATCAGGACTGAGTGTTCTGTGCATGTTCTTTGGAAACATTTTGAATTACTTACAAGGGTTCTTCTTCTCAAGTCCTGAACTGGAACAGGGAGCGGAAAATACGCTATGTTCTGGTGTAGCTATTGTGCTGGAGAATAACTGCACGTGAAAGGGATTTGAAATCCTCTTTTATTAAATCACTATTATTTACACACTTCCCAACTCGGGAGAGATACAGAAAGTAAAAGACCACACTTGGGCCGAACTTAACAATCAAATAAATTTAACACTAAAACTAAAATAGAAATCTAATTAAACTTTGCTCGCAGAGCAATTCGCGGAGTTTGGCCTCTAACTAAAAGGGTGCGTAGCAAGATATACTAATACTAGCGCACTTCAATTTGTTTCAATATGCAATCACGTAGTAAGCACTATGGCTTATAAATTTAGCTGCTAGCTGGTCAGGCGAACGTTGAGCAGAGTGACCGTGATCTGAGACTAAAGCTCTCTCACACTGAGAGGTTTCTACCTCTGGTTTAAATAGTACTTCGCTGTACTTCAAATTAGCATAAGCTGAAAACGCGCGCTTCTTCTGACGGGAAGTTGAAACAGAGAGGAGATAGAAAGATTTAAATTAAAATAAAACTTGGTTAGTTTAACTAAAACCTTACATACTTCCCGCCAGAATTGCGATAGTTAAACTACTGTGGTCCAAACGGACCATGTTGAAACTCGCAATTCTAAAGAAATAGTCGAAATTTAACTGTTCTAAACTTATGTCAACTCTTACAAGGCAATATCTGTTTGTGAAAACTTTTTTGTTACAGACGAAATTTGCTGGAACAACAATCTTCAACATTTTTCTTTCAAGAGTCTTACTCCTTCCAGCAAAATCTGGAAGGAAAGGAATTTTAGTATAACATAATAACAGTAATTTCTGGGTACAATTCTTTATTCTTAACCGTGTAAATTCGCACACACACATTATCATTCAAGCACAATTAAATTCTTCCCCCAATGCTCTCTCACCGGTGTTGGATGCAAAGCAAACCGCCATTGCGGGTTTTCTGTGTTCGGGGGTGTTCAACTCTTCCACCTACGATCGACTAACATTAGTTAGAACTTGACATACGAGACCTCAAAAAACGCCCTATAACCAGCTAAACCTGAGGTTCTCACTAGCTTTATGTCTAACACTTTAAGTGTATTTGGTGGAGAGCCTAATTAACACTTGCATTCTAAAATTACTCAATCTTTAACTTTTCATGCATACAATTCGCAGTTTGCACACAACATTCACATTGATATTGCACTTAACGTGCATTGCTAGCATAATATTATTTGTTACATTTCATAACACATTAACAATTTCATAGCAGTCATGAAATACAAATATAGGTTAAATTTCTAAGCTTACAGCAAGTGCTTCCTATTCCTTTCTCAAGGTACTTTCTTGAAATATCAAATTACATTGAAATAATAGTCCACAGACTAAATCGTGTTCTTCAATTTTCCGATTTTTCATTCTAGACATTTTACAAGTCTTTCGACAAAGCGTCATACAAAATCATTTATTTAACATTTTGTTTTCAGCAATTCATAGCTTTTACAAAATTAATCTATTTACAAACATTAAGAATCTACTTTACAAACATTAAGTAATTTTAAGTCTTTAAGAATTACAAATTCTTTTTAACAAAAACATTTTACTTTCAAGATGAGAACTTATCGCCCACTTGGCGTAAAACTCAACCTCGCTTGAGGTAAAATCGACCCTGCAACTTGCAGTACACTCAAAAATTAACTAAACTTTTGAATACGAAATTCTACTTATCTTATTATGGTCATCCATCCTTTTCTTGGCCCAATCGTTGAAAGTTGAGTGTGTTGCAGCTTGGTTCAGTCTCCTCGCCTTTGGTTGTTGTTCCTTGGGAGGTTGCTCATCTCTTTTCCTTTTGAAATTCCGTCGTTGTATCCTCGGAAATTTCCTTGAAGAGGAGGTTGCTCTGCTGGTCGTTTGGTGGACTGGGCCCTTCTCTCCTGGGCCCTTGTTCGTTGCTGGTCCTGGTTCCTGCTGTATTCGGGACGTTGATTCTCAGGCTGCAATCGACGTTTCTTGCTTCTCAGGCACCTGTCCGATGATTCCGCAGTTCTTTTGGATACATTGGGCTTTCCTTGCCCATTCTGTTTTCTTCTCTTAGCTTGCTCGTAGGCCCGTTCGTAGATCTGGTCACCTGCATCGTGAGACTTTCTTTTGAATCCACATTTTTGGTTCTTATTTCTACTTTATTGAGGGGGAGCTTTCTTTTTCTGCCTTTTCGATGCCGTTGTAGCTGGTTCCTGCTGTTTTTGCTGATGTACATCTTCTGTAGGAATGCGTTGCCTCGGATCCTGGAAAAAATCTTTAAACATTTCCATTTTATTACGCTTATAAAATGGTTTGATTTGGTCAACAACAAGATCGTTTCATTTCCGGGGTATAACATTTTTGCACAGAATGTATATTGAAGGTTTTCTATTAGTGCTCCTTAATGTAGTTTTCAGATTACACGATTTACATCAGTATAGGTATCGGAAATTACCAATGCCACTCCATTCGTTCTTGAATATTTCTGATTATTCCTTCATGAAGTATGAAATTTTCATTTCTAACTTGCTAAATAGCCATGGTTAATTTATCAAACGGAATTTTTGGACTATTGCATACGTGCAAATATGTCAAACATTATTTTCGCAACATTTCTGACTTTCAATTTTAAAAGCATGTTCTTACAATTCTCTACTTAGCGATGAAATTTTGATACTGCAAGTATAGACACGGCTTTGAAATTTATGGAAATGAAACTTGTAATCACGGCTCGTATTAATACAACGTTTTACTATGTTTTCATTCAAACATTACTTCTCAGTTTGTAATTGACATCAGTATTTGTCTCGAAGCACATTTTTTCTCCGAATCGCCTTTCAAATCGTTGTCAGCAGATCTCTTTGCAATATATTATTTAAAAAAAAAATAAGTAATGAAGATTCCATATGTACACTGTAAAAAAAAATAGGACAGTTCTATATATCCCGTTCTATTGGGCCGATTGACGAAATTTAAACTGAGTTTTTCATGCCTTGAAAGCGCGACTTAGGCTATATATTAGATTTATATGTAACATTATTCTAACATAGGTATTTTGATTCAAAATCGGACTTTTTCTAAAATAGCATATCATTTTTGTGTCAAAATACCTATATTAGAGCAATTGCTGTATATAAATCTAATATATATCCTAAATCACACTTTCGAGACATAAAAAACGCAAAGTGAATTTCGTCAATCGGACCAGTAGAACGGACAATATAGAACTGTCCCCCCCTTTTTTTTCCCGCAGTGTGTATATTTCTTTCATTATGGTAAAACGACGACCCCTAGAGCCACCGAATTTTCCATACGCTTAGGCCTGACCCAAACATGTGCACCTCGAAGCCCGACTTTTGAGTTTCGAATTTGTTTTTCGTTTATTTCATATTTAGCGAACTTTTGTTTAACAAACTCAGCAATTAGAAAGCGAGAAGTGGCAACTCTCTTCGAAATAAAACATTTTTATTTCCAGCCCGCCAGATTTTCCCCATTTTGCAAAATTAAGATATTTATCGTTCAATTTTAATCCACTAGTTCGGCTATTCGAAAGCAATGTGTTACGACTAAAATACTTTTATCTTCCAAGCGGCAGCTTATTGCTATTCAGTAAAATCTAAGTTATTTAACTTTCAAATGTATTTTCGAAAATTATCGATTAGGAAATTAAGTGATTTAATATCAATAAACACAGATCTTAAAATATTTTTTCTACTTTTTGATATGCTTCATATAAATAAAAAGGCGCCGTCCAACCGGGATAGTGTTTAACGACGCTGACTGCCGTATCGAAGGGCCCGGGCTCGAATCCCGGAGAAGGCATATATGTTTGTAAGTCTATAGTGACTTTGCCGCATGGGAATACTCTAAATATGCGGCAAGCCGAAAATCCCCTCGAGAGGTTAGTGTTAGGGGAAGATGGATGTGAGACCCTCGGACCTGCCCTCCCCCCCGGGGCGCTGTTCCCCATAATTGGGACAGATCTCTGCAAAATCGTACTGTCACCTCTTATGTTGCTCAAGACTCTTTGTTGAAACTCTCCACGTTAAAACTGTTACGAAATACTACGTGATTTGCGCATGCGTGCAGACAAAATGAAACAGAACTATAACTGAATTTTAGAACTTGTAATGGACGTTTGAGTTAAGGATGTAATCAGTAACTCCTCTCTGTGTTGTGTATGTAATCAGTTAGTAATGTAAATTAAACGTATCTTTTTATCTTAGAAACCTGCCTTTTTTTAAGATGAGTAGTACCTCTGATATGTGTAATAAATAAAAATATTCCTGGATATGCCTTTGGAGAAGAACGAGAAAGAAGATCGACTGAAAAAGTAAGCCTTTTATTTTTATTCTAAGAAGGATTATCTAGTTAATCGTAACGCTGTTGCCAACGACAGGTGCAATCCTTCACTCCTTGTCATGATGAGGTTAGGTTAGGTTATTCAATTATGGCAAAGCACACGAGGGCTATCTGCCTAAAGGGAAGGATGCCTTCGTGAAGGAATTTCTAAGGGAAACTGGATCGTATACACGTTACACATGGGGAAAACCACGAAAACGCCCATGCAGCCAGCCCGTTCGCGGGATTCGAACCTCGGACCGAACTACCAGTGTTCAGCGTCTTTACCGCTCGGCCGCTGTTGGGTCCCTTGTCATGATGAATTTCGTGGGCTTGTGCTTATGTTACTGTCAAAGAGGTGAGATACGCAACAAAAAATAAAAATGCATTAAAGTAATGAGATGCGATTATATATATTAAATACTTTCATGAAATTAGAATAGCTGTACTTAATGAAATTATTATGTACTTTTTCCTCTTTATGGTAACTTTTAGGTGGCTAGTTTTTAAAAGAAATACAAAGCGGAGATAAAAAAAAATGTATGGCAACACTTAACACACTGTCAGTAACTCTAAGGACATGTTGTTTCTTAAATATGTTGTGATTTTCCTGTTGGAGTGTATGTGGCGGAATAGCCAATAAAGTGGCATTTGTTGAAGAAAGTTGAAAACACAGGAAATTAGTAACAAAAAGACAAAAAAAGAAAAAAAAAAGTTTGTAAGCCATCTTTCTAAAACATTGAACTTTTATATGATGAACTGTGAAGAAACTGGAAAAAATAGGAAAATAACAAGCCAAAATATACTGCTCTTAATTCATCACTTATTTTTTTGTTGTTGTTCGATTTTACTCAGACTAGGTGTGGAAAAAGCAGTTAACGTTAGCAAACATTTATTTGCGATGTTTAAAGAAACTAAATGATGAATAATCTGAATGAATTTCACGAATTTTTATTAACAAACTCAGTAATTTCAAAGCATGCAATGGCAACACTGTTCGGAAAAAAAAATTACGTCCAGGGCGTGAGACTGTGTATCGAAAATTCTAAGGATAGACTGTTTTTCTGTTTTTAAATATTTTGTGATATGTCTGTTGAATTGAATTCTATCTGTTTTAAGTGCAAAGAACATGACATTTAGTAAATAAAGGTAACACACACAAAATGTTAAAAAAAAAGTCCTTTTGGGTGTAACATAAAATCTGAAAGCTTTCAGATTTTTTTTTTCTACTATTATTATAATTTTATTTTCTTTAGGAAATGTTATTTCCACGCAACCAACGCAAAATCTATGAGGATAACATAAAATCCTAAAATTGATATAAATAGCTGAAAACTCTTGTAACATACTTTTTCATCCAAGTAAAATTCATCTTCTCTTCTAACAAGATGCTGCAGAACAGTGGTTATTATTAAAAAGCAACATATTAAGTTAATTTTAAAAATAATTAATCCCTCTTCAGGCTTTCTATTGTAACTGGAAGCTAGAGCGTACTAGACTAGTAGAAAGTGACCACTTCTTGAAGAATTTCCAAAACACTAAAAAAGATTTAAATAACCGTTTTATTTGGTCTTAAATGTAACAAAAGAGACACAACTTGTATTACAGACGTTACTTCCTCAGATAATTACCGGCGGGTATTTTTAAACATCGGATCGCGTGATGCTAAAATAACTTTTAAGCAGAGCTAGCTAGAATACTGACAACAAGAAGCGGTTGCCAGAAGCTCTACCTAAATATACAAAACCTTCAGCTTAAATAAACAAAAACTAATTTGCATTCCAGTGAGGAATACGAGGAAAAAATTATAATCAAATCTTAAATTATAGTAACTCAGTAATCAACATAAGAAACCTTACAAAAGGTTTGGAATTTTCGTTTCAATTCAAAATGTAATTTATAGAAAGCATAAAGTAGTTCTTTCGCAACAAGTTATCAAAATTTGTAGACTCATTATGTTTTTTGATGCAGAAGAGGTGAAATATAAGCAGTGCCCTCATCGGGACTCGAACCACGATCCTCTGTAATACGCGCCGAGCATGCTGACTACTACACCACGAAGGCATGCTAAGAAGGTGGGAGAAATACCTTATATACTCTCTCTTTTAAAGGGCGACCGGCGATTAGGAGACTCAATCGCAAAATCCTGGTGGTGGGGAATCATCATTCATCACCCCTTTTTTAGTTCGGCGCCAGTGTAGGGTTATTAGGTTTTTTGATGCAGAAGAGGTGAAAAATGAGCATTGCCCTCGCCGGAACTCGAACCACGAACCTCCGGAATACGGGCCGAGCGTGCTGACCACTATACAACGAAGGCATGTTAAAAAGGCAAGAGCAATACCTTATATACTATCCCTTTTAAAGGGCTACTGGTGATTAGGGGACCCAGTCGCCAAATCCTGGGGGTGGAGAATCATCATTCACCATCCTTTTTTTAGTTCGGCGCCCTGTAGGGTAATTAGGTTTTTTGATGCAGGCGAAATGAAAAAAGAGCAATGCCCTCGCCGGAACTCGAACCACGGACCTCTCGAATACGCACTGAGCGTGCTGACCACTACACCGCGAAGGCATGCTAAGAAAACAGGAGAAATACGTTATAAATTTATGAAGTACACTGGTTTCCAAAAATTAAGGAAAAATTACTTAAATAGCGACAACTCTTAAAAAATAAGCAAATCCGTATAAATTTTGAATATGTTGTCAAATAAGAATTGCTGAGTAAAACTACAATAAGAAAATTAGCGGCGTTGCAATCGATATACGTCATCTGCGAGAGCATAAGATTGCATGTTACAGAGCAGGCCTGCATATTTTACTGTGATAAGAAATCTAGGATAGCCAGTTTGTAACAATGACCTCGAGGCATCATTTGTCCTAAGAACAGAGATGAAGATCTGGAGACTAGAAGTAGGACAAAGTCAGATAGAAGTGACCAGATGGCTAAATATTGAGTCTTTCTATGTTTCGTAGACTTTCCCAACAATTTCTAACCACAGATTCGGCATCCAGGATGTTCCGTCAAAGTCTGCCATCCGCTACTACGAGCGCCGATGACCGATATTTGTTACTATGCGTACGAAGGAATAGAACTTCAACTCAGATCCTCCCTTGCTGCAGCCACTGGAAGATCACTGTCAACGTCAACTGTGCAGAGAAGGTAGGGTTGCCACGCTACCTGGAAAACCGGAAAAAGTCAGTTAATTCGAAAATTGACCAACAAAGTCAGACAAAAATCAGGGAATTCAAATATTTTAGTCTAAATCTGGAAAAGTCAAGGAAGTTCATACAGCGATCCCAGAAAAAAGCGAGTTTTGTACCAACGTTGGAAGCGATCACTTTTTTGGCGCGCGTTAGCGTTACTCGGGCAGCTGCAATAGAGCCAATTTTTGCATCTCCAAACTGATTGTCTTTTAGAAAGGCAAAACAAGTTTCCAGTAACTTTGGTTCCCAGTAACCTTAAGAGTCGAAATACTCGCATGCGCATGTGCAGTGCATGTTGAACTAAAGAAAATACCTATTATTGTATAAAACAAAATTGGTTTAATCCTAGCATAACGGTACCATGGAGGTTAGAATAGCCTCCGTGTACGGTACACACGGGATTTGGTGACATTATGACGAGCAGTAAACGGGATCTTTTAGTGTTGGCGGCAATTCTCAAAATCATGCCAATGCCGCAGCGTATACTAGGATTTTATCTCAAAATCTTTTAAACATGCTCTTTTCTTTTTAATAAATGCCTTATTTGCCATTTTTCAGTAAAATAAAAAATGGTAATCAGTCATCTAGGCTAACCATTTAATATAACTATATTTGCCAAAATATCATTCATTATTATAATTCAGTTTTTTAATTATTTTAATGTTATTCATATCGTTTAATGTTGCTTCTTCCCCCTAAATTTATTTCTTATTAGTAAAAAATACTTTCAAATTTCAGGAATCGGTGTTCACATATCGGGGATTTTTTTCGACTACCATAATATTCTCTCTCTGACCCTCTTTTTATTTTACAACTTGATCATTACGCCTTCAAGATTATCCTCAAGATTGAGATTTGTGCTCTTGTGAGTGTCTTGCATGTTTTTCACCTGCCATATGCTGAAAAGTTTTGGGGACTTTTAACAGGTTGCTGTTCACTTGACGGTGATGGAAGCCGACTTAGATACTAGATTTGAATTGATTTGATTTTTTTTCAAACTTGGCTAAATTAGACAAGAGTTTTTTGAAGCTGACATCCATTTACTAGAATGAGAAAATACGTGGTTTCCTATCCGCGTTAATATGACAGTATAAAAAATATACGTAAACCAAGACAGCTTTCAGAATTTTCTGCTGGGGACGGATATAAAAGTGTTACCGCATTCTCTTACTATCAAGGAAAACAGTGCGTTTCCTAGGTGTTTCAATGTTTGGAATTTGGAGTTCGTACTGTCCTTGCTAGAGCACTTTCCCATTTATTTCAATACTTCCATCAGCAATAAATTTGCTTTAGTTTTTTCCACGAGTGAATGGACTCTTTCACAACTTTTTTCTTTTTTTAATCCATTATTTATGAGAAAATAAGAGAATACAAAGTCTCGGATGATGATTTAGGAATGCGAGAATAACATTCAGTTAGGATATAGAAAATGCATAAACATATTTAGTTATTCTTGGGTAGGGGGCAGCTGATGGAGATGCTAATCCCTCGCAAAGCACTGTTAGTAATACTATAAAAAGGAAACTACGGACCAGAAAACTTACGCATGAGGAATTAAATGTTGCTGGAATTACAACTGCAAATAATTGTGCAGTTTTAGGTGAAATTTGAAGCTGTCTTGACCCTAGGTTTACGTATATTTTTATACTGTCATATTAACGCGTATAGGAAACCACGTATTTTCCCATTCTAGTAAATGGATATCAGCTTCAAAAACTTGACCTCCATGTCTAATTTAGCCAAGTTTGAAAAAAAAATCAAATCTAGTATCAAAGTCGGCTTCCGTCGCCGTCAAGTGAACAGCACCCTGTTAAAAGTCCCCAAACCTTTTCAGCATATGGCAGGTGAAAAACCTACAAGACACTCACAAGAGCACGAATCTCAATCTTGGGGATAATCTTGAAGGCGTAATGACCAAGCTGTAAAATAAAAAGAAGCTCAACAGGGAACAGAACATGAGGATTGCAACATTCGCAAGAAAATTACGAAAGTTAATGTTTTAGAAGAGGTTTGTCTACAAGTCTCCTTCCGTGTCTGTCAAGATCCGATGGGAGAAGCTAAGTGCTGCCATTAATGTCACCTCAGAGGATTGCCCAGACACAGCTATGGACCGTTGCAACCTTCGAGAAGTGAAAGGTTGTCATACGCTAAGAAATCAGGCAAAGCTCCACCCGTCGTTGTGAAAGAGTCCATTCACTTGTGGAAAAAAACTAAAGGAAATTTATTGCTGATGAAAGTATTGAAATAAATGGGAAAATGCTCTAACATGGACAACACGAACTGAAAATTCCAAGCATTGAAACCCCTAGAGAAAGCATTGAAACCCCTAGAAAAAGCACTGTATTCCCTGACAGTAAGAGAATACTGTAACACTTTTATGTCCGTTCCTAGCAGAAAAGTCTGAAAGCTGTCTTGACACTAAATTTACAGATATTTTTTATACCGTCATACTGACGGGTATAGGAAACCACGTATTTTCTTTGAAAAAGAAAGATTAATTTAATTTAAGAACACGTACATTGTTGCCACTAGAACTACAGCTAACCGTCAATTTTAGGAAATTTCAGTTGGTTTTATGGGTGTTATTAGTAGTTCTAGTGTTAATAGACTTACCAGAGCAATCTCCTGTGATGCTAATTATTCTCTGTAGCAGTTTAGTACCACTTCTGGAATCACTCATGATGACTAAAGAAGGGCTTTTCCTCAGAATAAAATAGAACTAGTACTTTTCTCTAATTCTATCATGATATTGCTAATGTTCATATTGTAATCTAATACTTAAACAGGTTCTCGATCATCTCTACTCGCACTAACTAAAACATTATCTGAGACGTCATGCTACATTGACTAGAACTCAGCGACTTTAGATTGTTCCTTAATCTTGAGCCTAACCCTTTATGTTTGCGTTATAGTCACGTAAGATTCACACTCGAACGGCATATCCTTTGCACTGGCGAAAACGCGGGGCGTTGACATTTGTTTCGACATTATCGAAAGATATTTCAGTCTAATAAGGATTTTTCTTTAGTTTCCACGTTCTAACTAATTTTTCATTTGCCACTAGAAAACTAATTTCATAAAAAAATAGTTTATTACGATTAACTATAAAACTAGCTTACCCTTCACTTTGATGAGTATCTGTAGAGGTATTGTACGGTCGGTCACAAAAGTATTTGAATACCGGAACCCCATTCAGAAAATATACTTTTCAGATGGACTAATCTTGGCTACACGGTTCATTTTTAGTTCGACAAGGAAAGGTCTATTTGTTGGGTTTGACGAGAAAAAAACAAACAGGTTGGTTCGACAAGGAATGGTCCATCTGTTACGATATTTTTTAAAATCAGCAGCATTAATTCCAAAATATAATAGAATCTCTGAACCATTACCACTATCCTTTTTTCCAAGAGAACCATAAAATATACCATCCACTATATTCAGGTGTTGCATTTTCAAGAGCATACGCTGATCCGAACGGAAACGCCAACTGTTTATATACACTCATGTCCATAAATTAAGGATAATGCAAAATCAGGCAAAGGAAGAGTTAGAAGCAAAACAAATTTGACTTATTTGTAAAGCTTATTTATTAAACAAAAGGTAAAGAGCAAAAAACGATGCTATATGTTTGAGATTATTAAAAAAATTAGCGATATTTTCTCCCTGGAGCAAATTATAAAAAAAAACCTATTTACAAAAAATCAATATTACATGGTTGGTATGATTGTTAATACATTGTATGCCTCCCAGACGATTCAATACAGTCCGTAGGCCTAGGCATGCTGAGTATCAAATTATCGATCTGATCTTGGGGAATATTACACCACTCAAAAAGCAATGCTCTCCAAAGTTCCGGTAGACATGTAGGAGGAGGTTGACGGGCCGCAACTCATCGGCCAAGCATGTCCCACACGTGCTCTACTGGATTCAAGTCCGGTGAGAATGCTGGCCAATCCATACGGCAGATATCCTCCGATTGAAGGCATTCGCTTACGATGTTTGCACGGTGAGGACGGGCGTTGTCATCCATAAACACAAATTGTGCGCCCATGGCGCCCCCGAAACAAACGTACATGTTACTCCAGACTGACGTCCCGGTCGCACACGTGCTCTACTGGATTCAAGTCCGGTGAGAATGCTGGCCAGTCCATACGGCAGATATCCTCCGATTGAAGGCATTCGCTTACGATGTTTGCACGGGCTTTGTCATCCATAAACACAAATTGTGCGCCCACGGCGCCCTGAAACAAACGTACATGTTGTTCCAGAATGACGTCCCGATAGATTTGGCTTGTCGTGGTTCCAATTTGAACATGCTGGTCGGTTCTGGAACCCAGAATAATTCCACCCCAAACGAGCACTTCTGTATTACCGTAACGGTGTCGTTCAATGATGTTTTCTTGGTGGAACGTGTACCTGGAGCTCTGCATATGAAAGTCCGGCGAAAATCAGACTGCAAGCTAAACCTGGACTCGTCGGAAAACATCACACGAGCCCACTGTTGCGGTGTCCACGATGCATGCTCTCTACTCCAGGCTAACCGCAGACGACAGTGAGTTGCAGTAAGTGGAACGCATCTGACCGGTCTACGAACATATAGATCCATCTGCCCTATGCGTCTGTACACGGTCTGCCTCGAAATTGTCGTACCAGTGGCCGAA
This sequence comes from Stegodyphus mimosarum, assembly GCA_000611955.2. Taxonomy (NCBI): domain Eukaryota; kingdom Metazoa; phylum Arthropoda; class Arachnida; order Araneae; family Eresidae; genus Stegodyphus; species Stegodyphus mimosarum. Next base: position 323,938 of record KK117413.1, on the reverse strand, counting down.
AAGAGCTGACGAGACAGGTGTGAGGCTGTGCTCCGCCTTTATCTTTTGGCAGTAACTGCCAAATACCGGTCCTCATTCGGCGTTGTAACTCTGGGGCGACCTGTGCCGTAACGTCTACCCACATTACCATCATCTTGGAATTGTTGCCAAAGCCTGGAGATGACACTCTGGGAAATTCCAAGTTCGTCTGATACTTCCAGTCGGGTAAGCCCATATTCCAGACGGCCGATAATTCTACCAAGTAAAAAATCATCCAAATTCGTCTTTTGTGTCATGACTATTAGGTTATTGCATTGAAATGCTTATAAAGCTCCTGCGAAAAATTTTACTTCTTTGCCTGTATTCCTTATATATCACTCTCTTACACTCTCGTCATTTTGATGTACCATCGGTGTCATCTGGTTACTTCCTAAAATTTGCATATGATTCTTGAAGATGTGTATAGTGATTTTATAGGTGATATATTTATTTTAGAGTTTGATTTCCGTTTGACTCCGAATTATCCTTAATTTATGGACATGAGTGTAGATAGGCAATTCATTTCGAAAGTGAAAATGGTAACGTGAAACCGACTCCAAAAATTTTCTCAGAGACAAACCTGAAACACATATTTAAAAAAAACCTCTTTGTTAATTTTGTAATATCTCTAGACATTATAAAATTAACTGTATAACCTTGAACATGTTCTAACATGTTTGTAAACAAGGGTTATAGCCTTGAACATGTTCTAACATGTTTGTAAACTAAGTTATATAGTTAATTTAACAAAAAGTTTTTTTCATTTTTAAATTTTTTACATTTTTCAAATTTTTTAATTTTTCAGATTTTTTAAATTTTTTAATTTTTTAGATTTTGAAATTTTTTACATTTTTCAGATTTTCCAGATTTTTTTTAGAAATATTTTTACCAGTCGGTTTCACTTTACCATTTTCACTTTCAAACTGAAAGGCTTATCTATATAAACGGCTGTGTTTCGCTTCAGATTAGCGCGTCTTGTTGAAGAAGCAATATCCTCGATAAAGGACTCTTCATAGCAAGTAGGATATTTTTTGGAATCGTTTTTCTCTTTGACATGGTTTTGGATAGATATAGCTTTTATATTTCTTTTGGAACCTGCAGCGAATAAGATTCTTTTTGGATATCAAGAATTTATGATGACTGTTTCAGTATTTCTGTTCAAACACGATTGTGTATATTTATGATACTTTTGGGAAAATGTGACCAACATTTCTCTTCAAACATGATGACTATTGAATATATTGTTTTGGATAAAATGTGTCCAACATTTTCTCTTCAAACATGATTGTGTATATTCTTTTGGAAAAATGGGACGAACATTTGTATTCAAAATGATGACTATTGTGTATATTGTTTTGGAAAAATGGACTTATAATAACCGATACAACGTTTTTCTTTAGACATGTGTTTCTTTTCGAAAATGTGGACCGAATTTACGACAACTAATCTATCGTTTAGACATCAATTTATAATTCTTTTCGGAAAAAATGTGGTCCTTAGAGCATATAAGATCATCTTCAACACAAGAATGGAACTTTAAGAGTCATTCAGTCAAAAATGATTCACTTGAAACCTTCTCAACTTTCCAAAACATAGGAAAACACAAAACGTATTTCTTTCTGTAAGTGAATAAGGAAAGTCATTTTTTTTGGAGTTGGCTGGGAAAATATTTTGTTTTCTTAGAATTTCCAAGAATAAAAAAATTAGTTCTTGGAAAATAGATTTCCAAGAATAGAAAATTAGTTCTTGGAAAATAGGTTTCCAAGTATGGATCTTGTAAATTCTAAGAAAACCAAAAAGGGGAAGCCATTCAAAAAGGGGATACCATTCAGTGAACCACTGTTTTTTTTTTAAACTCATTTCACAGCCAATTTTATTAAAGAGACGAAATGGTAATCGGGTCGCGAAAGGTTCGACACCGTTCCCCCCCCCCCTTCAAAACATTTATAAGATCTCGCTGCCCAACTTGTCAGAAACTGGAGTAGTGACTGCAACTATGTGTGAATTTACACAGAAACGTAAGAAGGGGTTAGAACCCTTTTTATTTTATCTTTAAAAATGACAAATACGTCTACTTGACGTTCATAAACTGCGCCAACCCCGCGGTTCAACTCAAATAGAACGTAAAACTGAAAGTAATAACTAGGTGACAAATATCAAAACACTACCGACGAGGCTCTGAGATCCTAAACTAACCGCGTTTTTAATTACCGCTGACATTCAGCAATATTACTGATTAAACAGTTGAAAACTAGCACTTCTGCAAAGCTAGGCACAAAGGCCGACACGCGCCAATCTAAAATCTACCGAGCAACCTCGCTAGCGTGACTTCAAAGCAAGACGCTCACACTCTGGTTTCGTCTACTATTTAATTCAACTATCTTGCGCTAAACTTGAATAAACTGCGCGTGCTACTACAATTTACATACTCTGGCACGGGAATTTCTAGGGAAAATGAAAGCTAAACAGGAAAGATAACTTAAAATAAATGTTAGTTAAAATAAATATAAACCCTACACGTTTCTTCAAAAAAATGGAATGCCTTTGGAACCCATCATGAAGAAATATAAATTTCTAAAAGAACTTACCATTTCTTAAATAGATTGCAAACATACGTATTAATTCTAATATTTTTATCTGCAATCGATGAATGAGTTCTGAAATTCTTAAACGATTTTAACGACATAGATTGTGTTATTTTATTAGCCGGTTCCTCCCCCAAACCCTTAGCGTTTGAAATAGATAGTTTCCGAACAAAGCGGTTGAAATAGCATGAGAAGAAGGAAATACATTTTAGCAAATATTTACGTTTTAGGTATTTCTACGAATCTAGCTAACTTAAACTAATTATAAACTGTTTTCGTAAATCCACTTTATATTCCTTCATCACTAGCTTCAATTAGAAAATTTATAAAATGCATTAGAAATTCCTTAGAAACTTTAAAAGATATTTTTGTAAGAGATGAGAAAAATGAAATAATAATACACTTCTTTTGAGTTACTTTAAATAAGATTTAGAAGTTTAAAAATAATGGATGAGTTAATAAATATATAATCCATTCAAGATGACAATATTAGAATTAATACCGTATCTTACATTGAGTTTTAAAAGTAGAAAATTCTTTTAGAAATTTATATTTCTTCCCGATGGGTTCCAAAGGCATTCCATTTTTCTGAAGAAGCGTTTTAAAGGAGGGGGGACGGTGTCGAAGAACCCTTTCATGACCCGATTGCCATTTCGTCTCTTGAATAAAATAGGCTGTGAAATGAGTTTCTAAAAACAACAGTGGTTCACTGAATGTTTGAAAGGACCTAAATGTTGGTCCCACAGAAGAATCATAAAATTATGTCGAAACAGAAAATTTTTTCAAAAGAATCATGTCTGAAAAATCCAAGAGAATTCAAAGTTTTAAAGAATACAGGTTTCGAAAACATCTTATCCGTTCCAAAAGAAACAATATATCTATCAATCAAAGGGAAAAACCAATTCCTACCTGCTATCAAGGATCTTCAAAAGCATGCTCTGATCTGAACGGAAACACCAACTGTTTACATAGATAGGTAATTCATTTAGAAAGGGAAAATGGTAAAGTGAAACCGACTGGAAAAATTATCTCAGAGAAAAATCTAAAACATATATTAAAAAAAACTTTTTGTTAATTTTATAATGTCTTTAGGCATTATAAAATTCCTTCTTCCCTTTTTGGTTTTCTTAGAATTTCCAAGACCAATTCTTGGAAATCTATTTTCCAAGAACTAATTTTCTATTCTTGGAAATTCTAAGAAAACAAAATATTTTTCCAGCCAACTCAAAAAAAAATTACTTTCCTTATTCACTTACAGAAAGAAGGTACGTTTTGTATTTTCCTATGTTTTGGAAAGTGGAGAGGGTTTCAAGTGAGTCATTTCTGACTGAAGGACTCTTGACGTTCCATTCTTGAGAACCCTGTTGAAGATGACCTTATATGTTTACCACATTTTTTCCGAAAAGAATTATAAATTCACGTCTAAACGATAGACTGGTTATCATAAATTCGGTACACATTTTCGAAAAGAAAAACATGTCTAAAGAGAAACGTTGTATCCATCCTCATAACTCCATTTTTCCAAAACAATATACACAATAGTCATCATCTTGAAGAGAAATGTTGGTCCCATTTTTCCAAAAGAATATACACAATCAAGTTTGAAGAGAAAATGTTGGACACATTTTATCCAAAACAATATATTCAATAGTCATCATGTTTGAAGAGAAACGTTGGTCACATTTTTCCAAAAGTATCATAAATATACACAATCATGTTTGAAGACAAAAGTTGGGTCGAATCGTCAATCACATTTTTCCAAAACAATATATTCAATAGTCATCATGTTTGAAGAGAAATTTTGGTCACATTTTTCCAAAAGTATCATAAATATACACAATCACGTTTGAAGAGAAAATGTTGGGCACATTATATCCAAAACAATATATCCAATAGTCATCATGTTTGAAGAGAAATATTGGTCCCATTTTTCCAAAAGTATCATAAATATACACAATCATGTTTGAAGAGAAAATGTTGGGCACATTTTTTCCAAAACGATATATTCAATAGTCTTCATGTCTGAAGAGAAATGTTAGTCCCATTTTTCCAAAAGTATCATAAATATACACAATCATGTTTGAACAGAAATGCTAAAACAGTTATCATAAGTTCTTGATATCCAAATAGAATATTATTCGCTTCAGGTTCCAAAAGAAACATAAAAGCTATATCTATCCCAAACCATGTTAAAGAGAAAAACAATTCCAAAAAATATCCTACTTGCTATGAAGAGTCCTTTATCGAGGATGTTGCTTCTTCAACAAGACGCACTAATCTGAAGCGAAACAACAACCGTTTATATAGATAAGTCTTTCAGTTTGAAAGTGAAAATGATAAAGTGAAACCGACTGGTAAAAATATTTCTAAAAGAAAAATCTGAAAAATGTAAAAAAAATTTTTAATCTGAAAACTGTAAAAAATTTAAAAATTAAAAAAAAAATTTGTGTTTATTTTATAATGTCTTTAGACATTATAAATTATAATTATTTTATAATGTCTTTAGACATTATAAAATTAACTGTATAACCTTGTTTGCAAACATGTTAAAACTTGTTCAAGGTTATACCCTTGTTTATAAACATGTTTACAAACATGTTAGAACATGTTCAAGGTTATACAGTTAATTTTATAATGTCTAAAGGCATTATAAAATTAACAAAGAGTTTTTTTTTTAAATATGTGTTTCAGATTTTTCTCTGAGAAAATTTTTCCAATCGGTTTCACTTTACCATTTTCACTTTCGAAATGAATTGCCTATCTATATAAACAGTTGGCGTTTCCTTTCAGATCAACGTGTGCGTTTGAAGATGCAACATCTCCTTCACCTGAGTATAATGGATGGTATATTTTATGGTTCTCTTAGATAAAAGGCTAATGGTAATGGTTCAGAGATTCTATTATATTTTGGAAACAATGGTGCTGACCTTAAAAAACATCGTAACAGATGGACCATTCCTTGTCGAACCAACCTGTTTGTTTTTTTCTCGTCAAACCCAAAAAATGCACCTTTCCTAGTCGAACCAAAAATGGACTGTGTAGCCAAGATTAGTCCCTCTGAAAAGTATATTTTCTGAATGGGGTTCCGGTATTCAAATACTTATGTGACCGACTGTACACATGATACAGAACTCGAAAATTAAAGATCTAAAGAGGGAATTGATTTGGGTATGTATCTCTCTCATGACATCAATAATTGTCAGCATATGTTAGAAAACTATAAAAATAATGGCTTTGATAATTTTTCTCATAAAGTCCGAAGTGCTTCAAAATGAGGGGTCCCGTAAATCTAATGTGAAGAAGCGTTCATTGGACCCCCAACCCAGACATCACTGAAGAATTGCTAGTGAGAGTACAGTTCATACTGCAGATCAATGTGTTAATATTTTTCTAAATTTTAAAGGAACTACATTTGCAGATTATATTTTCATAAACATTCAGTAACTAGCTGTAGTTAGAAAACGCATAAAATTTGACAAATGTGTTATGCTTTAAATCTATTACATGTTATAATAATTAGATTTTGCCCTCATGTAGTTAGCTAACATGCTTCAGACCACGTGGAATCGCCGTGCATATATTTCAAGGCAAAATCATTTCCTTCTAAGCCCTATTTTATACAGCTCAATGAGATGGTTATCATTTTTAGCAAGTAAATTTTCAGGTCGTTCCAAAATAAAAAGAAGCCATTGTTACGAGTTCGTGTTCAAAAAATGTAGAATAATATCAAGAATAATCACGCATTTTTAATTAAACAGTTTTATGTATTCTACCATACAGAATTTTATACAGTGGTAATCATTCCAAATATTTTAAGAGATTTACACAATTTTTTTTTTGAAATTTCTTTGGGATTCTCTATAAGAAAATTTGGATAATTTCCTCTTTTACACTGCAAACATTAAACGAATGTTACATATTAAGAGAGCGAAAGATAACGAATCCTCCTCATATTATAGAACATATTGTCCAACTCTTAATACAAAATTTTAGAAGAACACGAAAAATTTAATTATGTAATGCAAAATTTCAGAGTTGCGTAGATATTTTTCGGTTTTCACCATTTATATTATAGTTATATTACCAGTAACATGTAAATTACAAATGAAAATAAGTTGCGCCTGCAACTGAATAACAATTTACTCCAAATCACGAAGTCTGTACAACATATTTATAATGTGGTTATTTAATGCATATATTTCAATGCGAAATCACGCAAGAAAGCGATTTTGTGTCCTGGTAAACTAAAATATTTTATTATTTGACGGTAATATTTCTTGCAAGGTTGTGTACAAATGATGCAGTGAAATAAATTCACATCTTCATCCTGAATAATGAAGTCTTTTCTTCATTGATCTTTTTATCGATAAATAAAAAATTATCCGTTTTATTAATAATTTTTTTTGTAATCAGTGGGATTTTGATTATACTGATTGATTTCCAGTTCATATTTGGTTATGAATCCCTTAATCATTATTGATCCCCCTTTCAAATTTCATCGAATCCAAGAGGATAATAAATACATACCCATTGGCAGCCACTGGGCTAGAGGGACTGGTTTAGTGTCGTTTAGTCCTTTCCCGATTCATTCTGAGCTCAAAATGTTGCCTTCTCCCACTGATTCGCTCTTTCCCGTTTCATACGCTCCTCGGATAATTACATTCTGATACCATGAACGTCAATTAAAACAATTTAGAAGAAGTGACCCTTATTACTTTGATTTAGCTTCGATTTCTTACAATATTCGTTAAATATTTCTTTTAGGCAATTTGTTCTCAGCTGAATAATGAATTTTAGTTATGATTCAAATATGTATATCTGAATCTAGTTTCGGTTTTGTCATAATGCTTATTTTTTTTAGTTTGACGTGCATTTAAAGCAATAGAACTAAACAACACAACAAATAACCATAGAAGTAAATAGAACTATTGAAGAAGTTAAACTAGAACTTTCACTTTGTTTCTGTTGTCTTAGCCTGTCTTAACCTGTAATTTTCACCTGTTCCCATGGCTGACGTAGACTTATTGTTAACTTCTGCTAGTAGATTACGAAAAAACACGATTCCTTTATTCCAAAGTGGAATACAGTACAAAGTCCGATATCCGGATGCCCAGTATCCGGAATGATATAAAATCGGGACCTCAAAACGGCCAACATTTTTTAGTGCTTTACGCATGCGCATTTGATTACCCCCTCCATAAATAAAACATGTGGAGAGTCCCGATTCTTAATTTCCCTTCGGCACTCGATCAATACCTCGTTATTGAAGAAACAATAATTTAGCCTAAATTTGTGTGATCAATAATTTGATTCCGTAGCTGCGTATCTGCTTGGCATATATCTCAAACCCTAACATTCTAAATAGAAACATCATTGATTTTACACCTGCTGATACCCCTGACGCCAACCTGGTGAATCATTATTTATTATATTTTGCTTTCATCACCACATATTTATCAACACATAACTTTAGTACTGATTCATACAGAGATGCCCACACAATTTTTTATATTAGTAATTTAATAAACAAAGAGTATGGTAACCTTCTTTATTACGCTTGGCAATGATTATAGATTTAAGTTAATTGCGCTAAGAAATATTGACGAGAAAAGATTAAACAAAAATTTCTTTCCATGTGCTAAAAATAGGTTTTGTTAATGATACTCATAGGCCAAAAGATAAGATTACATTTACCGGCATTTGAATTAAGGAAAACTGATTTGTTTTTCACATTCATTAATTCAGAATCGGCGTCAGAGCTCGTATGGCCGCACCGGGCGGCAGAGTTTAGGGAAGACAAGATTTTTAGAATTTAGGGAAAGCACTGGGATCCAAAATTTAGAACTTAGAAAGGTGCTTGGTAGCTAATTTAGGACCCGTAGAGAGTGGGTTGCGAATTTAGGACCCCTAGAGGGTGCATCAGGTGGTAAGATACCTAGCGCCGGCTCTCGATAAGTCTTAAGTATATGTGGAAATTTATTTATTCAGAACTCAGATAAGCCTTAAGCAGGTTTAGGAAATAGATGTTAGTATAATAAGTAAGTAATGCAATCAGGCTTAATTGACTCAGTGCGCTACAGAAGCAAGACAAAATTTAGCGGAACAACTTGTCTTCCGTCGTCAATTTCATGCTACATAGCCAATAATGTATAGCGGACGCTATTAAGCTAGGCTGAAATTGTGCTTTACTGATTCCAAGGAACTTCAGTCAATATAAGCAAATTGCGCTATTCCTTAACTTTCTGATTTCAATCCAGCTGAATTATGTTTTGCAGGCTGTTTTTATTACAGCAATTTTATGAAAATTAAAGTTTCATCTTTCGATTATGTCAAAAAAAGTTTCTAATTCTGGAAGCTGCAACAGGATCTACAAAGCGAAAGCATATTTCGATGTCCATTAAACAAAAAGTGGAATTGCTGCAAAAAAATGGATAAAGGTATATTCGTCTCAAAATTATGCGAGGAGTATGGCACTGAAAAGTCAACTATATAAGACATGAGGAAAAAAATTTTTGAATTTTTTTTGGATTCCAATACACCACTCCGCATTGAATAACAGAAAAATTATTCGTAATGCTAAAAATGAAAAAAAATCCTGACAAAGTGAAGACATCTGAACTTCATTCATAATTATGAGGGAAAAACGTTTTGAAGTTTCAGCTTAGAGTAGATGACATTTGTTGTTCTCGTAGTTTGTAAAATAAGACACAAAAGTTTTCAGTATTCTGCATAGCATGTACCCATGCTTTAATACTTATCCTCTCATTTACGTGTTTTATAGATGCTAGATTGAATCGAAATTCAGTACTACTTTAAACCTCATTTTAAATCACGGTGAGTGACTACATGCATACGTGTTTCATTACTTGCAATAAAATCACGAATTTGATTTAAAATCTTTTCGAAAAGAATACCAACTACAATTTTAGAAGCTGAATGCATTTTACGTTCCTTAGAAAGAGACATATATCCAGTACTGGTTCTATATCCAACATGAGCTTTTAAGCAATGAACACAGCAATTTTCATCAGTTACAATAACAGTATTATTTGCTAAACAAAACCTATTTAGTTTTTTCAACCTTGCAGCTTTAAATGTCTAATATTGTATAAACACCAGAACAATGACTCGCAAAAAAGTAGGGGGTCTTCGAACTTCTCTTTTTTTTCTTTTGTGTACAATACAGTAAATATGTACAATACAGTACAATACTTTTGTGTACAATACAGTATCAATACAGTAAATTTTTAAGAAAAGGGAGCTGCAAACCTTCAGTATAATAGATACATCATGAAAGTTTTCTAAATGTTTCAGAAATTTTGTCTTTGTAGATGTAAAACCACATAACGGGCACTTTTTCATATTGCAGCTGTAACTTTTATTATGTTCTGTGCGTTCATGTATACAAAGAAGGGATTTTTTTTTTTTTGAAAAAGACTTTCTCACAATCATCACATGTAATTTGCAAACAACTCTTAATGTAGTAGCTAATTCGGATATTATTCGGAGAACAGTATTGACACCAAACGAGGGAGAAACATCTTATTATGGCAATCCAGATGGTTGTCTTCAAATGACGAACTTCCTCTAGGGAGAAATCTGCGATAGTTTTTCTCATGCTCTATTATTTTCTCAGTAGCAGAACGGTTAGCTTATTAGAAAATATTATTGCCTTTGCTGTTTGTTTATTAGCATTAGCATGGTGTATAATAATCAACTTAAAACTGGCATAATTGAATAAAATGTAACTTCAGTTATACTTGCTGAAGCAGGTATCCGGTGCCTGTAAATATTTATTTAATGTTTTGATTTAATTTTATTTCACGCTTCTGCAGTGCTTCCCTATTTGCTTTATAGCATTTGTTTATGTGCTTAGCAAATAATCTAGTGTTACTTTTATATGCTTTCTTTGGTGCCCAAATTGCCGTATGCATACAGTGTTAATGTTTCGTTAACACGAGCCTGATACGCTAGATGTGTATGTCTTCTTCTCATATGTGAATTAGAGTTTCAGAAAGCAGCGCTTCCTTTTACTCTGCATCTGGTGAAGAGCATTGGTCAAGCAATATAAATAGTATGGACAAAATGACTAAAGTCAAGCGGCCGCCATCAGCCGACGAATAAGGTGAGTTGCTGGTGAGAAGGTCCAAATCAGTTAACTAAAGAGTCTAGTATGGGTAACAGTTGTTAAGGATGGAGAATGGCAGATGGATATTTGTCTTTTTCTCTGCCAAATGGAGAATGTCTAAGAGAGCTGATGCAGTTGTTAGGATGAGTGAGAACAGAATAGAAGAAATTTTTGGCAAGGTTTTGAATATAATCTTGAATTGTGTCTACTTTGAGATCGCTGTGGATATACGAATTTCGAATGGACCATGGCGCCTTGATAATCTCTCTAAGGGCTTTGTTTTGAAGAACTGGATGTGTAGCAGATGAGTTTTATGAGTTTTGGCAGCGTGAATGGCACTAGCATAGAATGGTGGTCGAAGTATAGATTTATGTAAGAGGAGTTTATTTGAAGCGGGAATATGACTTCATCTGCCAAGGAGTGCGAGCATCGTTGCAAGCGTGATATTAATTTTTTTCACAGTTTCCCTTAGATGTTTCTGAAAAGTCAATTTTTATCTGGAATGACTCCTAGATATTTGACTTCGTCAACCCAGTCAATTTCTACATCAAATAGAAGAGGTCTTGGTGGTGCGAAATTTGTCCTTTACGAAAACTAAGTGCTTTTGTATTTTTTAGTATTAACTGCAATCTTCCCAAAAGTGAGCCAATTTTCTAGATGATTGAGGTAATGTTGAAGAAGGAGCTGGACAACAGTAACTGTAGAAGCTTGGGTCGCAACTGCAGTATCATCTGCGAAAAGAGCTATGGTAATTTGTGGGTCTTTAGGAATATCGTAAGTGTAACTGTTATATAAATATGGTGAAAGTACTGATCCTTGGGGCATTCCAGCGAAAATGTTTCTCGTGGTAGAAACAGAATTGCCAAATTTCACTGCAAGGCTTCTGTCTTGGAGATAGAAAGCAATAAGTCTAATATGTTGGAGAGGAATAAACCATCTTAAGCCGAAGCACATAATAATAAAACTAGGCATTAACCCTTAGCCTTTAAAATTGTCGCTAACTTTCGACCCAGTTCCCCCTAAAATGTCGCGAAAATAACACTGAACTTTCGAAAAATGCTAGCAACTTTTGTTAGTTGTCTTCCCTCCCAGAATTTTGGATCGAAGATTCCGCCTAATTGAGATAGATTGCTCCATAAACATTAGTAGCTGCGAGCTGTCAAGAACGTTGCACAAGAATAGCTTTTCTCTGACTGACCGTGGGAGTGCCGTAGGGTAAATGTCCAGCAAGTTTCAGCTCATCAGCATTTCATGAATAGATTTCGGAACTACAAAACGTAAAAGTTTTCTTTTATACAGATATCTTATTTTCAAGCATATTGCTTTTAAAATCTTAAATGCAGTAGAATATTTATTAGTTAAACTATTGCATACGCAATAAATCTGAAATAACAAACTTCGGTTTTTAATCAAATTCGCTAACACAACCTTGTATTTGGCGTACATTCACTAAAAACACTCAATCGATTTCGAGGGCAGCTACAGGTCCCTCCTCATCAGGAGAACAAAATACAAGAAGGGGAAAGAAAGCTGAGTAACGGCTTTTTATACTCTCGGGTAGAACCACGCGCGAGGAGGCAACGCCATCTATCGAGAAAAATAATCATCAAGAATTATGTTAATAGAATTTTAAAAGCGCTAGGAGGGACTGGATTAGACTTAAAATCGTTCACTAAACTTGCTAAATCTTTGTGAATATGAAAAGTCTCAAGAAAATCCACTTCACCAACGGAAGAAGCTTTTTGGATAATTTTTGCAGATCCAAAGTCAAAATTATGATTAAATTTACTGACATGATATACTATAAATTCCCCAAGAATTAAAGTCAGAAACAGAATCTTTTAGAGTCGAACCGTGAATTTTATTGATAGGGAGGAAACTGGCCTGAAAATTGAATTTGTGGAGAATCCGTGCAACCTTATAACTAACAGAATGATAAAATGGAAGCACGACAAAGTCATTAATATTGTTTCTAACAGTGGAATGTCTTCTATGATGGGAATCTGAAAACTTTTTAACAGCTTTATCAATGATCACGGGAGAAAATCCTCGGTCAATAGCAACTGCTTTTAAATAATTAAGTTCATTGGTAAGCAAGGATTCTGTGGAACAAACTTTGAGCGCGCGAAATACATAATAGTAAAAAGAAGCCATTTTCTGCTTAACAGGGTGGCATGACTTAGCATGGGGTGGTAAACAAACTGCAAAGGGTTTACGGTACACAGTAGTGCTAAAATCAATTTCATTGCGGATTATAAGAATATCAAGGAAGGGGAGGGAATTGTTGGATTCAATTTCAAGAGTGAATTGGATGGCTGGATCAACTGAATTTATAGTAGATAAAATCTCGGATAAATCTTCTTTATTACCGTTAAAAGTGCGAAAGTGTCATCTACATAACGAATCCAGAGACGAAAAGATAGTTTATCAAATAATTTTTCCTCAAAATAGTGCATATAAATGTCAGCAAGTACAGGACTGAGGGGATTACCCATAGCTAATCCTTCAATTTGACGATAATATTCATTTTGGAAAACAAAGTGGGTTTGACTGAGAGAGACTTTAGTAAGTGAAACCAACTCATCAATTTCAGTATGTGTGAAATGGAATTCCCTAAGCCTACTGTCAAGAAATTGAAAACCTTCAATTTCAAGAAATTTCTTGAAATTGATTTCTTCGGTTTTTAGCTTTATTCTGGATTGAGAATTCACACCTAAATTTGAATTGCGTTAGTATTTTTTTAATGCAAAGATCTGAAAACTTTAAATCTACTAATTTCATTTGAACGTTAGACAATCATTAGCCCAAACGGGCAATTTACCCAAAAGGGCTATTAGTTTTGTTTTGGCATTTTGCGTTCACTATAAAAAAATTTAGTATAACTTAATAATATAAAAAAATTTCACGATAAAAAATTTTAGTATACCTGACTTTTATAGTATACTTTAAAACATAATACTATGAAAGTCTGAATCACTTTTCAAATCGCTGCCACCAAATATAAGAGTCTTGCGTTATATTTAGAGAAACTAAATAATAAAGAATCTGTATGAATGTATGTTTCTCGCGTTCTGAAAAAACAACAGTACCTAGAGACATCAAATTTTTAATAACGTAGTCCTTCACCCGAATATGGGCGTCTGGAAACCCAACTTTGGAATTTGTTTTATTATCTGTTTGATGTTTTGTAAAACTTTAACGAATTTTTGATTAACAATATCAACGATTTCAAAGCAAGCAACGGCAAAGCTGTACAAAAAAAAAATTATCTCCAGCGCGCGAGGCTGTGTATTGGAATTCTAAAGATATGCTCTTTCTAAATTTTTTGTGATATTGCTGTTGAATTGAGTTTTATGGTTCAAGTGCGAAGAACATGATATTATATAAATAAAGGTAACACATAAAACGTTAAGAAAACGTCGCCTTGGGCGTAATATAAAATCTGAAAGCCTTCAGATTTATTATTATTATTATTATTATTTTGCTTCTCTAAAAAGTTCTTAAACTTGTTATTGATCGCTCATTACAATAGTACAGATTCGCATAGGTTTTCTTTTCAGTTTTTAGAACAATAATTTCACATATCTTTTCAATTTCATTTTACACCATCCGTTTACTACACGTTTCTTCTGCTGTATCTTTTAGCTTTCGTCATGTCATGGCCTCATCAAAAAACTACATTCTAAACCTGGGAAATGAATTCTTGGCTTCATTTCTTAGGCAAAATGTTAAACAAATCATCAAAGAAATAAATAATATTCAATATGCAAAAAAACTAAGTTTTCAGTAAAAAAAGGACAGTGCCGTTAATTCTTAAATAATTCTTAAATGCTTAACATTCAAAGCCAAATGAAAGACAGTTCGGCACGAGTCGTTTATAAATTCTTGGCCCCACTAAATTAGTTCTAATATTTAAATTAATTATAGCAGAAGTAATAAATGTATCGATAGTTCTTTCATTGATCTACGTCTTTCACGGCAACTCAAATTAAAATTCTTCCCTTTAATAAAAAAATCGTTTTAAAGGAACTACTTGATGATTAAAGAATACAAAATTGTTAATTATATCCCTAAAGTTCTCCAAAATATTATGTCCATTATTCATAAAACTGATATCATTTAAATGTGGTTCAGCAATGAGATCTTTATTAGATTTAATTTCTAAAACAAATATTTTCCAATTTTAGAACGGCCACAAGCATTGAGACGAATCATTTCATAGTAATTTATTTGCGTAATGCTATGAAAAAAGTATATTCACTGTTGAAAATCCATAATTTGTACATTTCTCTCATGCAGTATTTTAAATAGAATGAGAGTAAAAATATTTATCGTCTAGCGGAATGCGTACCTGAACTACAAAATTTAGTTTTGTAGTATTAAAATTGTTCTTTATAATGTGAGTGATTTTTTTTGTGTATAAATTTAGAGCATATTATGTTTGTATTAAATATATCACATGCGTATATCTCACATTAAATGAAGGAAATAACTTAGTGTATTTCAAACTAATTAAGAACAACAGCAGACAAGGAGGAAAAGAAAAGCGAACGAGATTTGTCGCAGTTCTTACTATGCATCTACACCAGGGACGAAGGGAATAATTATTAAAAATCAAACATTGACGACAATTGTGACCGAGGAAATGAATACTATACACCTCATATCGCTAACAAGACTTTAAAAAAATAAACGAAAAAATAAAGCATTTATAGTTTGAAAACATAAGATTGTCGCCCGATGTTTCAAATCAAAGTTTACCACTGAAATTTAAAAAAAAAATGCTAATAAAATTTAAGCTTTTACATCCTTCTTCTTTTAAATAACAGCGCAGCCTACTCTTGCCAATTCATAAAATTAAATATATTCTGTTTCTCATAAAACCAAATAAAATTAAAACTTAAATCAAAAAGTATTTCAATTTTGTGAAATCCAGCGATTGTTTCTCTACATCTTTACGGTAAAACTGTTATAAGGAGAAAAACATCAAATTAGTTAAAACGTCACTGCAGTTTAATCAAAATTTAAGAAAAAGGAATGGATATGATCTCTTTTCAATCTATATATTATTATAAAATAATAGTCAGCTGGTTTTTTTGCGGAGAGATGGAAGACGATAACATTCATAAAAGTTAAAGGTAGGAATTTTGCAACTGACCGTTATCATAAGATATTAGAAACCTATTTTATTTATGACACTCATGGTACGAAGAAACACTTATTGAAAAATGTTGCTAAGAAATCCAAATAAAATGGCTTACTGAATTATTTACTTTTGCTGTATTCAGCAACAATTTTTCAATAATATCGAAGATAAATAAAACGTGTTATGCATCGCAGAGTAATAAAAACATATTCTCGAATATTTTTATTAATAATGAACAGGATTTATCACTAGATGAAAATATTAACATTTCTTCAAGGTGTTTAAACAATAGATAACAGTACAGCAAAATCTTTTGCTTATAAAATTTATTTATTTATTCTTAGTATTACGAATGTTGCTGTTACTCTCCTATGAAAGAGAACTACATCACTGGCCAGGGCTGAGTTCATTCATGAGATTAAAATACCATGATTAAACAGATCAAATGTTAAACATCGAAAACCTTCAGTTCCTACCTATTTTAGAACAAGGGCAAGCATATTAGCAACTTTAGCAAGCACGATGAAGGAAAGAAATCAATTGTTTTTTTAAATATAAAATAGGTGAGAAAATAATTACCTCTTCCGACATTAATAAACAAGGTTAATTCCTTCTATTGTCTCATAATTTTTATGAAAATCATAGCAGAAATGTTTATTCTTTAAAATAATCTCCACACATTCACAAACAATTTTTTTTTCTTATATTGTATTTTTCATTTACTATGGAAAGGTACACAAAACATGGGTGCCTTTGTGAAGGACTTCGTATCCTCGTTACACATAGAAAATCCAAGAAAACGCAGCAGCCTGTTTGCTGGGATTCGAGCTCGGTTCGAACTACCAGGGTTCAGCGACATTACCGCTCTGTCACTGGTCTGCCTTTTTTCTTCAAAGGATTTTCGGCAAATAATTCCCCTTGTGTATTATTTTTCACACAGTTTAAATACTTGATATTCTTATTTTTCTAATGCATTTCTAAAACTTACATAATTAGCAAATTTCATTAAACGTTCAGTTTTTGTGATCTTTATTACCTCTTTTCACTGCTACATTTTATATCTTTGTTTCTAAGAAAAGTGCTGTCCAAGACGATCTTTATGTTAGAAAAACTAAGAAACATAGTTCCTCTCAAAGCAATTAAGAGATGAGCATATTTTGATGAATATAAAAAAAAGAATAAAGGAAATCTGCAAAAGATCATTGCTGAAAATAATTATTTTGTAAAGAAAGTCAATACTTATTAAATGATAACATGAACAGAAATTGCTCACAAATATCTGCGTGTGTTGAATTTATTGTTAGACAACAAAAAAAATGTAGATAAAAGATGCTGGTTGGGCATTTATTACAGTTTTATACAAAATGCTAAATAGTATTTATTCTCAGGACATAATTTCGAAAGTCAGTGCTTTTACATTTTTCTTCAATAGATAATTACTATTTTCTGTCTTAAAATATCTCAAAGGTTGTAGGGTTTCGAACTTTTTTTTAGCTCTCTGTTTTATAATCTTAATGCTAGCATAGTATTTAAAACTAATGGAAAAAAAATTGAAAATAGGTGCATTACATTTACTTTTCAATCTTATTCTTTCGTAAGCATAAATGTTTTCGTACAACCTTTCCTAAAATCTTTCCTGATCATTTACAGAAGCTATGCTGTTAAAAATGGTTTACTGCGCCTGATTTACTTTGCATTATCCTTTCAATGAAAGCCACAGCCCCAAAATATATCTATTTAACATTTTAAAACTGTTACGAATTTGAATGTTCTTAGAATTATGTGAAGAAACTGAAACTCTTGTACGAATATCATTACTTATATCTGGGTAAGCACTTCTGTTTTGAATAAAAATATTTTGTAAGAGGCACGAGTATGACATTTTTTGATAGTTTACTTTTTAAAATTCGAAGCCAGTCATGAGAAAAATTACAATTAGCTTTCGAAAATTGCAAATGGTTATTTCTTTTTTATTAAACCTTAACTTGTAAAAGATGAAAGTTTCTAACTGATTTGTGATCAACCATCATCAGTATATCACTTGTAAAAGATTATTTATCACACATGAGAACAGCTATTGTTTATCTTATGAAAACATATTATATTTCGATATAGATGTCGAGATGTTAATATTTGGAAATGGGTAAACTATTTGGAAATGCTTCTCTCTGTATGGCAGTGGGTGATGGAAGGATCTTGTAGTGTGTAAGAGACTGCCCTCCATTGGCTTTGGACACTGTTTCTTTTCCAACGAGATATATATTAGTAGAGAGCGTATCTGCAACCTCCAACCGGTTCCAGCATTAATGTCACGTGACTGCTGGTCGAATTCCGAAAGTCCGAGAATACTTTACATTCATTTCTACGGGACGAAAGACGACTGCTCTGCTTTGTAACATAGAATTTAAGAAAAAATGGTTATCCGCTGCAGCGCCTATGGATGTAAAGAAAGTTTTGTAAGAGGAGGACCTGTAGCCTTTCATAGGTTAAGTTAAAACTGCATGATTTATTATTTTATTTTCAGTATTTTTGTTATTTTACGATTTCTGTTGAATTGGTTGGAAAGTTTCAGCCATATAAGAAAACTGCCGCTGTATATGACATTTTCAGCATGTATTATTAGCATCAAAATGTATTAAATACTTTGACACTATTTACTGGAACCACCCTTTACAAATAATTGAATTTTATATTCTTTTTCCGTGTACCCCGTTGAAATAGAAAGCTGCGCCAATTGGCGTTAGCATTTTTTCGCCAAGTTGTGGGCATTTTGGTTTCGTAAACAAGTAGTGCCAGCGATAAAGAAAGAAAAGTGCTATTATTATTATTATTAAATTATTGAGAAAAGATTGTTTACTTTGTTAAAAAAAAAGCTGAAAATCTTGATTCATGCAATATTGAACATAAACATTTAAACAGCATTATTTTAACAATCAGATTATTTTTATAAATCTCAGTGATTTATCATTGTTTTCGATAAAATCAATTTAAAATAAAAATAATCTAGACTATAATTCTGTCTCATCTACGATGCTGTTGGAAATTTATCATAATTGAAAAAATATGATGTGAAAATTTAGATATTTTAAATAAGAATTATTTTTAAAAAAAGGAGAGGGAGAGATAATTTTTAGCTATATTATTAGTTTGTTTTGTTTAATCCTCATGATAAATACTGAGTTGTGAAGTTTGTCATCTTTTGATGCATATTCAATATAAAATATTTGTGTTAATAAGATGTATTAATCCCCCCATGACACACAGATGAGTGTGGAAATCAGTAATTAAGATTGCATTATTTTGTTCCAGTAATATAATGTCAAGAAAAGACAGTTATTTTTCAGTGTTATACATACAAAAGACGGTTACAACAACAACCCTACCGGAAAACAATTTAAAGCAGCATATGTTCGCCTGCTGATGCACCATCATATAATGACTTCAGGTAGTGCAAATTGCATTGTTTTAAATGATACAAATATTTTAAATGTAAGCACCATGTATGTATTTTAAATGTATGTATTTTAAATTTAAGCTAATGCATAAAAATGATTTGGTAAAGCAGGAATAAAGAGGCAGTGAAATGAAACTTACCTAACATTATAAGTAAAAGGAATAAAATGGTATTAACTCATAATATCAACAGATTGCCTATACGTAAAAGTGCCACTTATTTATAACTTAATCACCTCAATATTTGATTGCAGAGTTTTTGCGTTCATAGTAATATTTGTTTAATTTAAGATTTTTTAAAAATCTTTTCCTCTAAAACTATTTTTAGCAACAAAAATATATCATAAATATAGAATTTTCTTTAACTTATAATGAGAATTAAGTGTGTATTGATGTGAGAATTAAGTGTGTATTGATTTGATAATTAAATGTATATTGATTTGAGAATTAAGTGTGCATTAAGATTTTTAGTAGATCTGTAAATACGCGATTTCCACTATTTTTAATTATTGATAGATTATTATGTTTATTAGTAGCAGCAGTACAAAAAATGTAGATCTTTAACATTATTCATTATCTGATGTCAAAGAAAACCATCAAAACTACATCTGAGTCAACTTTTTCAGGTTTAAATGAGGCTCTAACCATTATATCTTTACTAGTTTTCACTTTCTGTTCATAAAAGCTTTTCTGTTCTGCGAAACAGTTTTATTTAAGCCCTGCATTTGTTAAAATAAAAGCATGTATTTTTAATTTGTAGTTTTTATTTTATTTACAGTATTTTATGTATTCATTTTTTGAAAATAAATATCATATTCTTTATATATCTATAAAGATTTCCATGGGTTTACAAACTAATTTTTTTTTAAATGTATACCATCATAGTTTCCATCTCAATTTTTTATTATTTATTTTAGATTTTCTTCCTAAAATTATTTAACCTAAACAACGGGGCAAATAATTTAAAGCAATTATTAAAAATATAGATAAAATATTCCGAAAAGAAAGCGTTAAGTTATATCTAAAAATAATTGTAAAAAATCTAATAACCTAATTTGAGATCGTTATCTGCCGATTGCCAGCAGACGGAAATGAAAAAAACACTTCCTGCCATAACAAAAGTGCGCCAAACCTGCGATAACCAGCTTAAACTATCACTCCCCAAGAGCGCCAAGACCATAAGTCACGTGGTATATGCGGGGCCCCGGCCAGCAGACTAATTCCCTGTAAAATGAGCCGTTTACTTATATGAAGTCATTGTTGTTTTCAGGACTAAGAAAGTGAGCTAGTCTGTCGCTATATGTATATTGTGTTGTACACGCTGCCGTTATTCTTATTTCATACACCGTGAACGAGTGATTACCCATTTACACTCCTGCTTGACAGGGACATTAGGCGAAGGTCATGAGAGCGACGTATAGACAGATAGACAGATTTATAGACGTATAGAAAATAGACAGATTTGTAAATACGCGATTTCCACTATTTTTAATTATTGATAGATTATGAGAACAGTGCTGTAAATATGCGTTTGCCCCTATTTTTAATTATTGATAGATTATTATGTTTATTAGTAGCAGCAGTACAAAAAATGTAGATCTTTAACATTATTCATTATCTGATATCATTTTTACTGTCTGAATTAATGAAAAATACTGGACAATCCAGAAATCTACACTGAATTTAAGGAAATACATCCAATCCATTCCTGACTTTTTTTTTATGGCTTTTATAGCGAAATTCTGATATTCAGTATTTTTCCGGTTCTTTATAATATCTCCTGAATTAAAGTAACATGACTCTTTTTTGTGCATTATGTTTTTTCGATAATTTTGCTTAAAAAGCAGAAAAGCAATTAAAAACTGATAATATATATATTTATATTTGTAACTAACTCACATTTTAAATAACGATCGTTGTAAATTTCCGCACTTAGTTGTTTCATAAGCTACTAAATTTCTTTTTATTCAAATACGTCAGTTTCAATTGCGTAAGCATGGTGTGAGGAAAGTAGGAGAAAGAGAACTAGAAATATTGTACAATCAAGCAATGCACTAAAATACTTTCGCATTCAAAAAAAATATATATCTCCCTTTTCCCCCTTCCCCTTCGTCCTTCAAAGGAGTTTTCCCAGAAAACGAATCCGGGATGTTAACAAAGACACCCCAGAAGCTATTTTAATGGTTTAGAACCATTAGAGTCACCCGAAACGGGGTGGAAATACCTGGTA
This sequence comes from Stegodyphus mimosarum, assembly GCA_000611955.2. Classification (NCBI taxonomy): domain Eukaryota; kingdom Metazoa; phylum Arthropoda; class Arachnida; order Araneae; family Eresidae; genus Stegodyphus; species Stegodyphus mimosarum. The sequence goes on along the minus strand of KK117413.1, from coordinate 302,378 downwards.
TGTGTTCGTATACTATAAAGGCGCTTTCTTGAAGCACTTAAGATGTCGATCTATTCCAGGTAGAAGGAAAGCAGGAAATTCTGGTATAGCTTAAGACTGCTTATAAAATTCAGTCGTGATTATCAATTAAGCAAGAAAAAACTTTATTCTCTGGTAGTAATAATAATAACGGCAAAAATGTTTTCATTTTAATAACTATTTTTTGATATTTAAACGTACATTTGTGCGATAATAGATATAAAAAAGGAACATGTCAATAAATTTATTCTATAACCTAACATATTTTTCTCACAACAAGCTTCATTTTTTACTTTAACATATAATCTCTCAAATTTAAAAGGAAGACTTTGATGAAAGAGAACTAACTATGAACACAGAAATGTCACCTAGTAGGTAAATTAAATGGTACTGCTCTGTTATCGGGATTGGATTTAGAAATGTTTGTATGTGAGTATCTGTGTATATGTATACACACACATACATTCGTACGTACATATATGCATATATACATGAACACATCGATACTTACATGCATACATACTAATATTTCTGAATCCGGTCCTGACTTTTTTTCCTCACACCAAGAACCGCGTACCAATTAAATATCTATTTCTTCATGCAGTGACAACAGCTGTCTTTTTTAAATTACAAGGAAGCTGTTAAAGTTATGAGCTATATATAATTTTAATTTATACCGACATTGTCGAAAAAGTTAAATGAAGATTTATGTTACAAGAAGTGCTTTTATTAACTTTAAATAGCTCCATTGTTTAATCAATAGTAAAATGATTAAATGTGAAAAATTAATTACAGAGCTGATGCTTTTACTGAATGACAACGCTCTAAGAAGTGGTTCTTTCTGCGTGTGCATCGAAGATAAATGAAAGATCTTACATTTCACGGAGTGGCAACTCTCACCAGCTTTTAGATTCTTTACTCAGTTTTTGAAGTACATTAATGTCTACAAATTTTGCTTTTCTAATACAGGATTTTAATCGTTAAGTTAAAAAAAATGCAACTTCTTTGAGGTACAATAATAATAACAGACATGAACAAATAATTTGTAAGTAAAATGTATGCTAGCTCAAACCTCAGTTTTAACTGATTGTGGCAAAGAAGGTGAAAGATATTTGCCTGAAGAAAGAGGTGATTTTATGAAGGACTTCAAGGATTTACGCTGGTTCATGCTGTATACAAGGAAAAACAATGAAAATGCCATGCAGTCAGTCTTGAAATACGATCCGGACTAAATTACTGGTGCCCGGCGGTTGTATCCATTTGTCTACTGGTGAGCGCCCTTTCCTTTATTTCTGAAAAATTAATTTTTGAATCGTCATTGTACTTGCATTTTATATTCTTAAACATGCATTTTGCGTAAATACGTGCTTATATATCTTTGCTGTTAGGTAAAGTTTTTCATTAATAATTCAGTTTTGTTTAGCTCACTGTGAAAATTTTCGGGCGTCATTCAATATTCATATATATGATTACTATAAATTTATTACTTCTTCATCTATTGAAAAATGGTCCGTCTTTCCCAAATAACTGAGAAAACAGGGATTACTTTACACAGTATTCAATGTCTTTTGTCCCGCTAATACGAGAAACTTCTTTCTTAGTAAAATATATAAAAAAAACAAATTGCTCATGAATACAGAAGATTACTGGGATGGTTTGGGATTGATTTTCCTCTTAGTGAAAGCAGTTAAGTACATACATTAACTAAAATCCTTCTCCTAGCTTCGCTTTAATTATATCGACGTATACAAGACTACCTTCCAAGAGTAAATACGTAGAGTCATTAGGATTTTTGAGACAGGAGGCGCGAAAAAGGAACAATACCCTCGCTGGGACTCGAAATTGAACTTCTCGAATACGCGCAGAGTATGCTACCGTGAAACCACGAAGGCAATCAGAAAAGAGCAAGAAAATGCCTTATATACTACCTCATTCAAAGGGCCACTAGGGATTAGGGGACATAGTCGACAAATCCTTGTGGTAAAGAATCACCATCCATCACCTTTTAGTTCGGGCGCCACTGTAGAGTCATTAGGATTTTTGAGACAAGAGACGTGAAAACTGAACAATGCCCTCACCGGTTCTCAAACCTGGACCTCTCGAAAACGCGCCGAGTGTGCTACCGTGACACCACAAAGGCATGCAGAAAGGAGGAAGAAAATACCTTATAAGTATGCCTTCGCGAAGGATTACGTAAAGGAAACTGACTCGTATCCACGTTACACTTGAGGAAAAACCATAAACAGCTCCTTCTTTGGAATTACAACCCATCTCAAACTACCAGTGTTCAGCGACTTAGCCACTCAACCGCTGGTGGCGTTTATTAGCATTTGTATCAAAGGACTTTGCAAAATAATTGCGTAGATACAGTTTTTAGGTTCTCAATATAAAGAAAATCTTTCATTCAATTTATCGCTATCAGCACTGACATTTCGAGAGGAAATAATTTATTTTCTGATGATAAAACATCTTTTCAACCGTAATAATTTGTGCGCAAAAAATCTAACACTTCCACGCATTTTTTTTCAATTCTCTTATATTCCATTAAATACAAGAATAAAAGACTTACAGATTTCTTTCTAAAAGAGTTCCAAGACAAGGCGGAAAATTTTACCCAATGCAGATTTTAAAATTTCGGTTGCATTCCAAATTTTAATAAATTATTTATACAAAGCTATTGATCTTCATGAATTTTTTTCGGCATATTCATTTTTTTGATTTAATATAATTTCTTAAGTTGAATATTTTAATTTCTACCTCGAAGAATGTTTTACATGTAAGTTCGCGTTTGTAGTTACATAGTCAGTCACAATTACAAATATCAAAACTCAGGCATGCTAAAAAAACAGTGTTGTCTTTTCATAAAGTAGAAAGAAAATACCATTAAAAACTCCTCTTGAAATACGAACGCAAACAAAAAGTTAATTTTGACATTATATATCTTTTTCTTGTTGTTGAGAAATCAGAAACTGTAACCAACTTTTAATACGAAGATCAAATAGTCAATTATATATTACACGATTTATTAAAAATGCATTTTTCATTACATTTCTGAATTTTTCCTATTTTTACTAAAGATTTTGGGATGTAATCAGCGACTGAGGATTGGGCTTTCATTACTACAATGTACCAGAAGGCACACAGTTGTAAAACGATTTGTCATCATTCAAAAGTCTTGCAGAATAATATACACTTGCTGTCTGACAATAAGCCTTTACTCAGAGGGCTCTTCCGTAAAGTGCGCTATTCAAACAGATTTACACTGTATTAAGAGCTTTGTGCAAATGACTGCCGCCTGCGGAAACGCAGTGGGAAAGAAGACCTCGCGTAGCATCTCAACGCGCCTTAAGCATTTATCGGGAACCTTGCCTCCGTGTATACACGTCTTAATCATTTTTCGAGAATTTCATTTCCGTGTATACGCGTCTGAAGCATTTTTAGAGCGATCTCTGAAAACGTTTAAAGACGTCTTAAGCAGTTAAAGGGTTAAAACACGTTTCCTTCCTCTACGTTTCGCTTCACGAGAAGCTCGCTTATAAGGCTGATTTGAAGCGCTGTCTCAAATGGCTTGGGGAAAATGAATGCTGTGATGACGATATAAATTACGATCGCAAATGGCGAGGCTAGGAGAGGCATTAAAGTGCGTATTTTAAAGTAACAAGACTATTGCTGTTCTTCTTTCATCATATTATTCAATTTTAAAAACGCATATTTATGTTTCTGAAGCTTACTCTTTTATTTAGAATATGGTTTCCAGCTTGTAATTATAAGTATTTTCCTGCAATTCCATTTCATGAGAATGTAATTTTCATTGTTATTCAAATCATTTCTAATCATCTATTTCATTGCTATTCAAACATTTCTATTAAAAATAGGACATCTTCGTTCGGCCTCTGATACCATTTTTCAAATTATAGTTTTGCATTATTTGGCAACAGTATGCTCCGAACTATGTTGTTTAAATCATTTCGGAAGACTAAAATTAAGATCACAATCGATAGTATTTTTAAATTCCTGAAGGATATCGAATGCCTTAAAAGATTATTCATAAAATAGCTATTATTAAAAATAATTAGTAAACAGAAATTCGCAATCAAAATAATGACGTCATTGATATTACCCTAAAAGTTCCGCATTTGGTGCAATCACGTGCACAATCGTAATCATATGATTGGTTAACATCTTGTAGGTCACAGAATTGTGTACCTATACATTAAACCTGTGGTAGAGAGATCAGGGAAGGAGAAGGATGTCTTAAGGTTTTGTTGTCGTCAGTTGATATTTCGTGTAAATATGTATAGTCATTTATTGTCGATCATTTAATAGGAAATATATGTTTAAGTACAAACGATAAAGCAACTGAATTGGATTGTCTTCCGAAAAGTTTAAATTTATTCTACATTTGTCGTTGATCGATCGTTTGTAGATAGCGTTATATTTCTGAGGACAGAAGTGACGTGGAGTTCCGTATCTAAGTTTGAAGGTGCATGAAATCTTGTTTGAGGACATTTGTTTTAAGTCAAGCTGTATAACAGCAATATATTGTAAATTGAATCAAACGGCTGATATCTAACGGAAATTGGAAAGGGAACCATTTTGATCGAATGCGAAGGTGGTTGTATTTAAAAGGTAATAATTCTTGATTCTTCGATTTAATCATTTAACTTGAGAAGCATGATGGAAATGCTGGGTAGAGGCTCTGATTACATGAGTATCGCTCAACAAGGCGTTCATATGAATTTGAACTCTGCTCTGTGTAGTTTGGTGACGCCACCTCGCCGCACAGTCCAAGGTAGTAAACAAGCGTCGATGCCTATCGATTCCCATATCAAATTCAAAACTCCACCATCCAAGGCGCCTGAAAACCAAAGCAAATCGCTTCCTAAAGGTACTGCGACCAGGAATAGTCCGTCCAGACTATCACCCAGTCAGCTTAATGGTAAAGGTTTCTATGCTGGTGCCAAGTTTGGTGAAAGGCCGCCTCCAACTGAGCTGCCCAAACCTCCTTATCACTGGGTGAGTGAGAACAAACAATGGGGATCAAAAGAACAGAGTTGCATTGAGATGACAAATACTCTTAAGGTTCTGTTGAAAGTGCAGTCATAATATGTGTGCCACATCTTCGAAATTCCGTGTTACACATGCTCATCGTCGTGCTACGGGTTGGATTTGATTGGAGTAAAATCTATACTAAATATCTTTTAAGTCGGTATTCGACATTATGTTTTTTGATTGTTTTAAACAACATCCGATTAAGCATAGCATCAGATATTTTTTGTTTACTGTTAATTTTATATATTATTAAAATTCTTAGAAAATGTATTTAAAGGATTATTCAAGTGTTTAAAAGGTATTTATACATTTCATGTTAATTATGCTTGTATAATAGTTCTTACCTTTGTTTGGTACTGTAAAACTTGAAAGGTTACTAAATAATTTTAGCTGTACATTTAAATATAAAATGTAAAAATTAAAATTTTTATGCTTTATGATATTTTTTTTTGAAGTAGTTATAATTAATTTCCTGATTTTGAATCCAAAGTATATAATATTTAGTGATTCAAATTGAGTTAAATCTAATTGTCAAACATTCATAAATTACATAGGACCAATATCCAACCTGTAGCACATACAAATTTAATATATAGTGTGCAAACTTTAGTATTTATGTAAACAAGGCTTGAATATAATTTGGTTGCAAAATTTTAAAATTTATTTATTAGGATTATTTTGTAAAGATTTGGATCTAGCAAGTATTTTCTACTAAAATTTGAATGTGCCTTCTTTACTTTTCTGCACTGCCAGGAAACAAAATTAAATAATTTATAAAATAATGAATTTAAGTCTTAGTGGTTAAACTATAAGCATTTTAAATATTTTAAAATGCATGTATAAATGTATCCAAGCCCTGTTTATCTCTTGACACAGTTTTAGCTATCTGCATATCTAATAATTTCTTTCATCTTTCACTGCAAATTTAAGTTCACACCTTTCTAATAAATTAAAGGCAGATAGATTTAAAAATGTGTCTATTTTTAAGAAGTTACTATTTTTTCCATGTGTGAATGTTAAAGCTTCAGAATTGTCCTAAAAATCTCACATTAATACTATTCAGTATTAAGTCCTTGAGTTTATTAACATTTTAAAAGTTACATTTGATACATGAAAAGTCATGAATTTCTGTGTAGCTTAATATAAATGAATGTATAAAGTAAACATTTTTAAAAATAATATTAATTACAAGAGTTTAAATTACAGCAATTTGTATCAGGTCCACTCTGTGAGTCGGCAATCCCTTTTTTACTTTTTAAAGATGGTGATAGTTTGATGAATCTGACTTAAAAGAGGGTTCTAGGTAATGATGAAACAATCATTGTTAAGCCTTTAAAAGCATTACCTACAGAATATTTTAGCTACTAATTCATGGGAAGTAACTTGTGGGTTTGAGGGATTTATCTTTCACTTTTGTATGGATTTATCTCTTTATCATACTTGACAGTGAAGTATTAATTGCAGTTAGCACTGGCTGGAGTCATGGGATATATTTGCTTGCATGCTATGGTAATGGAAATCGAGAAAACTTAACTTGGATCGAGTAGTCTTGGAAAAGTTTGCTTTTCTGCTATATGATATACAGCAAAAACTGCTGAAGTTTGCTGTGTAATAACTTGCAAAATGCTCTTGACAAAGTTTGCTTTATTTAGATGATTTTAGACATCTTATGTTATAATGAATTGTGTGGGAAATCTAATATGTTAAAACGAGATCTGGAATATGTAATACTGCATTTATCACTACTCTTTTGATGTCTTTTTTTATACATAAACTGTACAGATACATGCCATGTTTTCTTTTGTATAAATTTACCTGTACATATAAACATAAAGTGTTGCCACTGGTTGGCCTTAAAAAAAAAAAAAAAAAAAAAAGACATTAGAAGAGTCAGTTTTTGTGTCTTAATATGGGATTTTGATTCTGCTACTGTTTATGGCTTATTGTAATTGCTGATAAAAGTGTAATACAGAATATGAAAAATGCATCTTTCCCCTTTATAACACATTTAAAATACATATAGCTTTTAAATTTTGAAAAAGTATTTTAATGGAAATAAACGTAAAGTTTTGTTTAATGCAAAATTGTATTTTAGTCTTTTTTTTATTTAAATTTCTTTTGGCATACTACTTAAAATTACTGATTTTGCACAGTTGCTAAGTGCTTAAAAAAGAAAGAAATGTGAGATTTTTCAACCATTTATGTAAGTCTTAATTGTTGATTTTTATCTTTAATTTCCTGTATGAGTGGCAGGAAGAATTTATAGTTTAAATCTTATCTAGTACTTGTTAGAATTTTTTAAAAAAATTAGAAAAAAATGTTTAAAAAAAATAAGATTAAGTGTTTGACATGACTGAAGCTTTAACTGTCAATTGTATTATAAAAAATGTAATGTGGATATATGTATAAAATATAAATGTATTTTTATTCCTTTGTAAAAAGTGTTTTTATAATCTGTAAAATTTAGCTATGTTTCTGTTATCTTAATTTTTCTTTTTTAATTTAAATTTTTTTTTTGAATAGATTGTTTTTGAGAATTGTTTCTCTTTAAGCTTTAAATGTAGCTGTTTTAATGACTGCAATTCTCTCTTAAACTGGTGTTTCATGTTAGTGACCCTTGTTGGCTTGCTTCTGTCTAGTCACGAAGACCTTTTTTCTGTGCCGTTTCAATATTGTGGAATATATTTTTATCAGCTTTTGTATATGGTGCCAGCATGAGAGGAATATTAGCTGTGATATTCATCATTTTCTCTCTGTGAAACAAAGTCCTCAGACATCAGCTGCACGTATGTAGGAATCTTCCTGGCAATCATCTCAAAGCCATGCCATAATGGAGGAGGATTGGTGATGTGTGAAAAGTTACATAGCATGAGGTTGTTGCAGCATCCTTAATTGTTTGAGTGTACGGTCGTTAACATTCCACAATTTTCATCAAACATTGTCATTCAACGCACATGTCGAAGAAGAGTTTTTAAATTTGTGGTATGTTGTGATCTCGGAGCCTCACGGTGCTGATATTCTAAATCAAAGTGCTTTGTGACCTGCCATCAAGAGGAAAGACTCTTTTAGTATTCGCCATCAAGAGACACTAACAACCTATGCCTTGTCTGTCTGAATTGAATTTTTTACAAATGTAATGTGTTGTTTCTATTGAAAAAAAAAATCTCTTGCCAAAGACTTTTACCTATGTTCTTTTTCTCTTTCTCTTCTTTCCCTTATTCCTCTCTTTTGCTGAACAATTTTTTTCTTTCCTATCTTTCTTTTCTTCCCTTTTTTCTTTTCTTGGGTCCACTAGGACCCCCAAATGTTGATAAGATGATTGCCATATTATGCAGGATAGCTACATAGATCATCAAAGGTAGGTGGTTTTTTTTTTTTTTAGCTGATATTAAAAGTAAGTATTAAAATAGTTTTTTGGGGGAAGGGGGGTTACATGTGCAGATAGTTATTTAGACTAGCTTCTTGGGGATGTTTTAAGGCTATCTTGTATTCATTTGTAATTAACATTAATAAAATTAATTTTGCATATTAAATTGTTATGTATATTAATGTAATAATTGGGTGCTGTCAATTAGATCTTGCTAAGCAAAAATAACTAACATTCTGTATAATTGTATTTCATTTAACAGTAATGGAGTTAAAACGTGTTGCAGTTTCATTCTAAGCAAAAATAGTTAAGCCTGAATAGTGAAAAAACATGTGCTACTTATAAGTGTACCAAAAATTCAACTGAAGTAGAAGGATTCTAAAACCATTTGCAGTTATTTAAAATGTCAATTCTCTTCTATTACATATCTTACTTCATAATTTTTTTTTTTTTTCAGTTCATAGACTCTTGCATTAAGCAATATTTGAACTACTAAATTGTTGCAGAATAATTTCTGCTAATGAAGAAAATGTACTGAACTTTTTCGTACAGAAGTCAAGATATTTTACGTTGTTGTCTTGACCATTTTTGTCAGTGATTTAACATTGATAATCGATAAGCCTGATGTAGCAATGCATTTTATAAGATCTTTTGTTTTATGTAATCCCAAGCATCTGTAACTCAGTTTAGTTTTGAAAGAAAGGTACAAACCATTATTCGTCTTCCTTTTGCATATTGGAAAAAAAAAAAAAAATTGAATTTTAGAGTTACCTATTGTTACAGCAAGCAGTTGAATATTTTCAAATTTATGGAGATAGTTATGCTGGCACATACAGTGACTCGCAAAATTGTTCAAACATTTCACGAGTTTCAGTGACATGTTGCTTTATTCATTAATAAAAATTATATTTTAGAATGGAATTTTAATATCTATACATTTCTCTTAGAAAACTACATTATTTTATGAACACAACTTTTTTTGGAAAATGAATAATTAAAAAGTAAAGGGAGAGTTACCTCTCAAAAGCCTTCATATGCTTTAAAGAAATCTGCAGATATTAGTCAATATTGTTGTATTTCTGTCACTTAGTATTTTGTAGTATATTCTGCTGTATTTATGACAGCTTTCAAATGCCTGGGATAGTTCACTGTTTTACTTTTTTTGTAATATCTGCTTCAGTGTTCCTCCATTGTTCCGTCATTACAGTTTTTAGTTCGATTTTTGTTTTAAACGTTGTGTCTTGATGCTCTAACCTCAAATTCTGTCCAAATGTGTGCTGCTGGGTTTAAATCTGGTGACTGCGGTGGTGTTTGCAGAACTTACGGACAATTACAGACACATCAAGGCAGGTGTCCAGGGACATGTGGCTATTAGTTCATTATCCCGATAAAAAATAAAATTGTTTCCTGTACCCAAATTTTGGGTGGAGAATAATATGCCCATGGGAACCCGAACGGTTAAATTTGCATTCATCTGCAAATACGACATGATACCAATAGGCTTTGGAATTGTTTATGATTGATTTTGAGAAGAAAAGCCTAAGATTTTTATGCTTTCAAAAAATGTTCTTTAGCAGAGTGCCCATGTAATCCAGCTGGTCTGAGTACTTTTTGAACGGTAGAAAGTTTTTCAGTAAATTCTGTAGAAATTTACAACACTCAAGCATGGATTTTTTATAGATTTTCTATCTATAAATCTTAGATCACATTGAGTCATGTCTAGCCCTCTTTCTCGAACAACCTTTTATTACTTTATTTTGGATCTGATTTTCTTCTTTAAAGTACTAGTTAATTTTCGAATGGTGTTCGTTGTTTTCTTATGAGTACTTCATAAGAAATACGCTTCGATACGTTTCGATTATGAGTTTCTTATGAGCCATTTTTAAACATTAAATAAAATATAATGAAGTAAGCAAGCAAAAAAAATAAAGCCAAATCATTTTTTAAATTTCTCCAAAATACAAAAATAAAAACAAACTGGTAGATAATTTTATTTATGAAATTTCGTGAAAATGTTTCTGTGTGTGATCAGTTTTGCACTGCATTTTATCTATGGCTCTTTACATTTCCAATTTTAGAAAAAGAAAATAATTCAGTATAAAAAATTTTAAAAGTTTGGTTTTATTCAAAATCATATCCAGATGATATGAAACAGTATTGGGCTTTATATTTGAATTCAGTTCTGGGTCACAGTGCTTTTTCTACAAATTCTTAAAAGTGTGCAAACACTTTAGGTAGATGCTGTATTTCCAAATCATTTAAAAATATTAGGGTTTAATGAAAATGTGAAATAAAAAGCTTCCGCACAACTTTGTGATGCTACTTAAGTATGTATTTAAAGAAATGTATGTTGTACTTAGTTCACAAAGATTACTTTTTTTTTTTTTTTGTTGCTCTTTTAAATGTATTTAGGAAGGTTTTGGAATCTGGAATCGTTGATATATGGTGTTAAGTTTTGGTGAACTTGTTTGCCATATAATCTCAAAGCTTAACCGCCTTTTGATTTCAGTTTTAAATGTTTTATCCATAACGTGATATGTGATTATCTTGGCTAAATAAAGAACGTCTTTCCCTTCAAATTACTGATAGGATGATCTGTCAGTGTGAAAATGAATTTTGTTATTTTTCAAAGTATGACTGATTCTTTAATTAAAATTAGGGGGAAAAGGAATTGTAATTTGATTGAATAAAATGCTGTTGATTACAACGGCAGTATACATTTTCCTGTTCTTAAAAAGCTCAAAAAAAAATTTTTTTTTTGTATAGAATAGGAACTTGTTTCGGATTGACCTTGAAATTTGTAAGTATATTAAAAATCTGTGCCAGAGTAAAGTTTTAGAAATGTTTGAAATCGATTAAGTTTTTTAGACATGTACTGCTTAGAGCACGGTTTCTCATCTGAGGGAAGTACGATCAGCTTTTTATTTAGCTAGTTTCGTTTATGAATGTAAAAATAATACTTTTTTCAAGTGTCAATATTTACCACCATTTTCAATGTTTTTTTGTTTAATTTATAAAGCACGCTAGAAGGTAATTTAAATCTATATATTTTTTCAAGTTTAGGAAACAGGGAATGATCTTCTAGTAGTATTGAAAGAGGTGCATGGGGCAAAAAATGCTTGAGAACCACTAACGTAGAGTGTTTATTTGTCTGACAGTTTTGACTTTTGCGAGATTAAGAGCTAGGCAGTGTTTGCTATCACTTGATTATGTTTAATAAAAATTTTACCAACATACTTCTTATTGCATATAAGTGCTCTTTGTTTCAGTTTATAGGCATTTATGAACAATTACTCCACATTACCTTGACATAGGGATATTTTCTCTGAAAATATTTTTTTTTGTTTGTTTGTTTAGTATTAACGAGAGAACTGCTATGCTTTAAAAAAGCTCTGAGTAATATGTTTTATATGGTAATATTTTTTTTAGCGATATGACTATTTAATGCCATCTGACAGCTGTTACCTGTATCAAGAATAGGTCTGATTCTTCCAGAGGCACTTTGAGAACTAACTGAGTTGGAATATTCACAGGAGCAAGTGGGTAAATATTTGTCATACTAGTGCAACACTTTCAAGCTAGTTCTTAAGTTAAAGTTTTATGTTTTGAAATCTCATTTAAAGAAAAAGGGAGGTGCCATTTAGGATAAGTGTTATAGCATAAGTGTTTGCACAAAATCAAACTAGATGGTGGCATCCCTAGCAAGCTTCATGTAAAGACTTGACTGTTTTATATGTAATGATAATATGTATGATGCTAGATTGGGCAGTTCTCTGGTTTTTATATATAGGAAAACAGGTTATGTATGTATGAAATAAATGAAACTATTGATCTGTTTTTGCTTTAAGAAAAAATCAGAGAACTGCAAAAATTCAGTGAAGAATGACTATCTGCGCTTCAACATAGAAGCTATTGAAAATTTAGAACAGCAGATTACTGTATTGATGTTTATTCTGCTTGTTCCCAGTATTATTACTAGCACGATGTAAACAGACTACCGAATTTGGTGCTTTGAAAATCTTGGAAACTGGCACCTGTTAATTTAATAATTACAAAATTCAAAACTCTTGTGATTACATGATAAGCATGGTTTCAAAAATCCATTTGCCTAAATTTATTCTACACAAATTTGATATGTGAAATTCTTTCAGATTTTTTATTCAGAATAATTATTGTGTAAGTAATTGAATCGAATAGCTACAGATTATTATGAAAATTGGAATGAACTAATTTTGAGGAGGATTGGTATGTTTCTTTTATAGAAGGAAAAAGGGAGGAGTAGGTTTCTTTCACTGAAGTAAAAGGAGCTAATTCTTTAACATATTTTATTAAATCTATATTCATATGTAAAACTGTTATATTTCTAAATTAAATATTTAGTTTTTTATGAATTTTAACTAGCCTTATTTGCATGCTTGTAATAATCTTTTTTGGATATATATGCATATTCTTTTGTATCTTCTATGAGATCTTTCACATGTTTTAATAACAAAATTATTTAAAAAGAAAAAGACACTTAAATTTAAGATTAAATTACAAAATTGAATCTGTACCATCAACCAGAACATTTTTTACTCTTGAATGTAGTGGCTTATTTTGAGTGGATAAGTTTTTAAAATAGGTGACAATTTGCTTTAACCAATTGAACTGCAATCTCAATTACATTACATAGTTCATCTGAAATTTCAAGAAATGACACGACACTTCGTGTCATACAAGATTTAATAGAATAAGCTAGAGACATCAGTGTAAAGTATGCATTTAGAAATGTATGTTCTGGGCCAGGCTGACAAAATTCTTCAGCAATAGAGAAAATTATTCAAAAGAAATATATTTTTACTTCTTTTGTTTTAATGTATTATTTATATATCTTTCTCTCTATATATTTAACCTCACTTGTATACATGTAGTAATAATGTTTTGGTTACATATTTGTATGTTTTGACATTGTACTTTAAAATGGACAGTGAATATCTATTTTATTTAAGCATACTTAACTATATTTGAAGTCTGTTTCAAAATATATTACAAAAGATAATAGATAACTATTTTTGGTCACTATCCATTTTCCGGATGCTTCGTATATCTGTCTTCTATTTATCTGCCCTTTTGATGCCCTATAGTGCATAATTATTTATTTCTTGCAGTTTTACTTTTCTGCTATCCTGGAGGAAACCCAATCCTTAATATGTAATGTGTAAATGTAACCTTTTCCATTATAAATCATTTTAACATGCCATCTCAAATTATGCATTTTTTACTTCATAATTAACCCGAGATTAATTTGTTATAAAGATTTGTTAAAATATTCAACTTTCAGAAATGTGCAACCACAATTTTTTAATGTGTGTTCACATTCCAAATACAAAAGATATCTCGCCTTTCTGGTGAATTAAAAGGTTTGTTTAAAAACGTTTTCACACTTTTCGATATATTTTTAGGCCTTTATCCAGTTTTTATTACCTTAAAAACTATGGCAAAATAATTTTAATCAAACATATAAAAAAAATTCCTTTTAAAAACAAATTTGCTGATTTTTAAATAGTACTAATTCTTTGAAACAATTTTAAAGCTAAATTTCTTTAATGGTGATTTATGTGTTTGTACATTTTTGGAATTAATGATCAAAACATATATATTCATATGTTGTTTGTAAATATATATGTATAATATAATGTAAATTTAAATATTTTATCTGTACTTTTATCTTTTAGAATGTTTTGCACCTTTTCAGGGTTTCATTGAAGTAGAAAATAGAGTTTTTGAATTTCTATTGTTAAGAGACTTATTGAATCTAGCATCTGTCTATATTGGTCAAATTTTCTGAAGAACTGGTGGGGAAGATGCCCTGGGATTTCTTATTGAGAACTCCAGCTGCCTATAACCATTCTAGAGCTGTGGGTATAGCAGATTTTTGCCTCTGAACTGTCTGTGACTATTTGTAAAAACACCATCTTTGTATGGATTAGGTAGACTCACCAGTGTGCCTATTATATGGCCTTACTTACATCACTAACCCTGTACTTTTGCCCTGATTGTAATGATGTTGCAAACAGTAATTGTGCTGATGACACTTTTTGCTTGATTTCAAGATCTTAATGTGCTGTCTGTCTAATGTGTGAAAAGCCTAGGTCTGTATAGGATAGGATTTTAAAGGCTATTTGAGACGTTATGTTTAATATTTTTTCTCATCCCTGTAGTATGCATCATTAAAATTCAGTTTTGAGTTTCATTGGTTTTAAGTTTGCTATATGATAAAAATTTATTTGATTTTACTTAACAGAGAATGCAAAATTAACAGTTGCACTGAATTAAAGGTTAAATGTTTCTCCTGAACTTTTTCTTTGAAGAACATGTTACCTTTTTTCAATTTACTTCTGTTGTATGCAAATACTTAGTGATTTCTAGTACGTTCAGTGTTTTCTGAGAGTTACTCTTCATTAATTTAAGCATTATTTTATGTAAGATTTCATGAAAATAAGCTGACTTGAAATAAAGCTAAATGTTTTCTGGTTTTTGGTTAATTTGACAAATGTTGCATCTCTTAATTCTCACAGTCAATAAATTAAAACATGTATTACTGTTTTTGCCATGTCTGCAAAATTCATGCCTTAATTATTTAATAAATTGAAATCAGGCTTTTGACATATAGAATTAAATTAGAACATACCTTTAGTTTTGAATTTAAAGTAATTTAGCATATCTATTTTTAAAAATATTTGGTGTATAATGTTTAATAATATTTTTTCATACCTGTAGGTACCGATGTTCTGTTTTCTGAATTTTAAGTTGTAATAAAAATTGGTGGTATCAAAATTGTTTTTGCAACCTGTTCCGAACAAGGCAAAGATGTGATGTATACATGTGAAGAAGTGTTGTACAGCATTATATGTTGTACAGTATGTTATGTATTTTTACAAAACAATTGAAATTAGATTATTAAAAGTCACTTAATTAAGATATATTTATTTTTTTATGAAGAGTTACCTTAAAAACATCTCTAAACTAGCAGTCTTTAAATATTTGTTTATTTAATTTTGTGTAAACCTGTATTTTTTTTAAGCAAAAAGGAGAAAGGAATCAAGTAATTGTATTCTAATATCCCTAATGAACTGATAGCTGCATCTGTTATAAATAAGGCTGACAATAGCTAAGTAACAAACTATTGGTAGCTTATTCCTAATTATTCTGTTCCCGGTGATGAGTGTACTGGTTGTGTGAAGTTTTTGCAGTTTTTCTTGTGTGCCTGTAAACATTGGATATGCTATCTTTCGAAAAATATTTAGTCGTCTGAAATTTTTATTGTGAGCCTTTTTGAAAATGTATATTGAAATTTGTTTTAATAGCTAATTTTTATAAAGCATATGTTGATAGTTATAGATGTTAAATTTTTTAAAAGCATGTGTATAGGATATTCATGAAAAAGGTGGTTTCCTTAAGTATTAATTCACTAGGGGAAATATATTTATACTAAATATTATTACTAATCATATTAAATATTAATTCACTGGAGGAAGTAATTTCCTCAAATATTCTCTACTTCACTAGAGAAACTAAAAGTTATATTAACTTCTATTTCCTCTAGTGAAGTAGATAATTTTATAAAAACTGTTTCAGCACTGGAGGTTAGAAAACTCACTAA
This sequence comes from Stegodyphus mimosarum, assembly GCA_000611955.2. NCBI lineage: Eukaryota > Metazoa > Arthropoda > Arachnida > Araneae > Eresidae > Stegodyphus > Stegodyphus mimosarum. The sequence goes on along the minus strand of KK117413.1, from coordinate 286,299 downwards.
ATACAAATCTAGTACTCTTTATGTAGTTATCATGAATCATTATTCAAGGAAAGAAAACATAGAGCCACATTTTTGAAGTCTTCTGTGTATACGTGAAATAACGTGTACTTCAATATTTTGTGTAAGAAAAAATTTCTTACATTAAGTCACTTAAAATGTATTTTTGATGGTATGATTTTTTTTAACTCAAAGTTTACATGATTAGATTTTTATTTAAACAAAATATGCCACACATTGTAATTAAAGATTTCGTTATTAGTTTTGCATACATGTAAAATAATTTTTATTAGTATGTTTTTTATATATATATTGGAGTTTTTTTAGTTGTTCTAGTGTTTATGATTTGATTTCTTTGTTGTATTGAGATTTATTTTCTGTGATATTTAAGTTGTGTTGTTAATCTAGTTATTAATAGTTTAAATGACGTGTAGATATGTAAGTTTCTCGGTGGTTTCATGTTCAAAATATGGAGGTTTTTCCTCCTCTCTTACTTTTCTTTCTGATTTGTTTTGACAATATGGATAGTTTTGTGGGATAAGAGAATTTTGCAGATAGCATGTTTGAATCGATGTGGTAATTAGTCGAGGCTGTGACTACCTTAGGATGTGGATTTCAACTCCAGTATAAATTTTAGTTTTCACCTTCTTGTGGGTGTGATATAGTTCTTACTTAAGTGATGCACTTTGGGCAATGTTATGAGTGTTAAGATGGCTGCTATTGGGTTTGGCTGTAATTTCTAATGAATGCTTAATGAGCTGATGTCTAACACTTTGATCTGAAGATGGGGGCGGGGGAGTTCCTTTCTGTAATTTTCTGTGTGTTGATTTATTTTATTCTTGAGACTAGCAGTTCAGCTATAGAAGTGGTTGAAAGTTCTTTATTGCAACATGCAGAGAATAATTGCTGCCCATACTTAAAGCTCCAAAATTTAGGAAATCCCTGATCATCCTATAATTCATGTGACTGTAGTCTCTCTTAATGAGGCCCTAATTATTTGGCTGTAAAGAAACAATAAAAATTAGGTCATGTCACAGTGAAGAGCAGCCAATGATTTTTATATATATTTAGGTAATCTTTCTTAAGCAAAACTAGTCACAAATAAAACTGCAGCTAAATATCCTTGTATTTCAAATGCAAGGAGATGAGCGGAAAGAAGAGACAGTCAACATTTAATTTTCAGCTGATTGAAGGGGCAGGATTATATAAACAAGTGTAATTTTTTAGTATGTGATTTTACCTTTTTAATTTTCTATTTGTGAATGTCCTTTCTTGAAAGATATCTTGATATCTTCATGATGGGTAATTATAGTATAAAGGACAGCTTTTATATTTTCTGTAAAGAAAATTATTAAAAGAAATGTCCCCCTCCAAATTAAACAGCAAAGTTTAAAATTATTTTCATGATTTACTCTAGAAATGTTCTAAAGACATAAAAATAATGATTGAAATGGTATACAGTATCCTAAAAATGTAATTTCAAGTGAACTTTTCATCAGTTTATCACTGTCTTCAGAATGGAAAATTTTAATTAGTCAAGTTTTGCTGTGAGAGAAATTTCACCTAAGTATCTTTTTTCACCAAACATTGTGATTCAAAAATTGGTAAGTGGTTATATGATGATTGAAGGTGTTCTGTAAAAACAAAAATTATCTTATAAAAAACTGTTGATGCTTTAAATAGTTTGTGATAAGCATTGAGATTGATTTGTATCAACATAAAGATGGGCTGATATATCATTTGCAGTTTTTTAGTTTCAGTAATCTATTGGGCTACAATGTTTACTGAAAAATAATGGTTTTATGTCATTTTTTATAGTAGTGTATTGAAAGTACATTTCTGTTAAATATGTGATGTTGTAATTATTTTATTACCTGTTTGGTAAATATCATATGAAGTAGTGATCATAAAGTTCCCATACTACTACTTTCTAATTTATATTGGCAGGAACATACCCACAGATTGATGCAATTTTCCCATGTTCCTTTCAGCAAAATTTGATTTCCTCTTATGCGTTTAACATGTGTCTTTTTATTATATATTGTGACTGGTGTATTCTGACTGATAAGTAACATTTAAATATCCTTTACAAAGAATACATATCTTGATACTTTCCTGTTAACAGAGTGCCACTTAGTGCTGAACATAAATGTTGGCACAGCTCCATGAGAAGGACAGCCATTTTATCAAATTCCAGAATAAAGACAAATGCAAAATAGAATTCAGAATACACAGGAGGCATAAAACTGTTTATTTCATTGGTGATAACTTTTGCATCTTTTTGTGTCCCATGAATTTGGTGAGGTAAAAACCTAGTGGCAGCTGGTAATGTTTGTTTCATTCTACAGTGAGGTTTTGCCTTTTTGCACATGTTCCTAGAGATATTAAGATAGTAACATTGTTAGTTATGTTTAACTTGTATCCTGCTACTGCCTGTTTATCTGTTTAAGTAACCATCTGAAAACATAGGAGAAAATAATTCCTGAATTTATTTTCATCCTTCCCACTTTTTCCCTGTAACATCGTTACAGACCCATTCGTAATGCTACCATATTTGGTGACCGGCACCCAGTTAACAGAAAAGCTCCTGTATGTATCCTGTATACATGTAGTATAGTAACTCGATTGTTAAACTAACTCAGTATAACAGTAACTAGATTATTCTTCATATGGTGTAAGTGTGTGTGATACTTTTGATTACATTTTCATTCATAAAGTGAATTGTATTTTTAGGCCTATATCGGAACCTTTTTATAACATGTGCAGTATTTCATAATTTTGTTTTAAAATGCATCTGTAATGTGCAGTTCATTTTTAGTAGATTTGCATTACGTATATTTTTTTATTGCGTATAAGTTCCATTTTAAATGCAATTTTAGATTGGAAGTACAAGTTTTAGAGTAAGTGAACTAGGTAATTGCAATTGCCTTTTTTTTTTTTTTTTAATCTTATACACTTTCTTTTATGCAGTAGAATCCCATGTGTACCGGAATGCATATCTTTGATCCAGTTCAGTGTTATTTTTTAATATATTGTATATACTGCAAAATTTCTTAACTTATTTCCATTAACCCTCTCAGCATTACGGCCGGATTATTCCGTATAGAAGGCTGCTTTCTATATTCATTACACATGAAAATTTCTGCTATTTTTTAATGTATCTGATTTCAGTTTGGATTTATATTGGAAGAAAAGAAATCAAGGTACAAAATTAAAAAGTCATTTTTTAATTAAAATTAAGAAAATAACACTTAGTCATGACATTTTGAGGAACTTTGAAATTTCAGGACAACCCGTAACGCTCGGAGGGTTAAAGCATAGAAAGGAGAACTGCAGCTGTAATTTTTTTTTAAAAAAAGTTGTCATAATTGTAATTTTTAAGCTTCTTGGCTATTGTTCCACAGATGAAGTTTTGAAAATTAGCAAGATGATAATTAAATGGGTATTCACAAAATCCTACTTGCAGACAACATAAAATTTGTAGTTATTCAAAATTAACATTAACCCTCTAACCGGCAAGGCCGTATATATATGGCCTAGAATATTTTTTGTGATATTTTAAGAACGTATATATGTGTGCATATTAAAATATGCCAAAAAAATTAAGGCAATGTATTAAAAGTACACAAATCCAGGTATAAAATACCAGGAGGATTTTTACATTAAAATCAAAATATTTTTTTTTTCTCATAGTAGTTTTAGAAAATTTATGCTCTCTTAGCGAAAACACTGGCCGGTCAGAGGGTTAAATAACTGTTTTCTGAAATCATCCTGTGCAATGTTGTGTGTATAAGTGATAGTGCAGAGATATATACCTTCATAGAACAATAAAAATTCAGTCTTGGTATACTGTAAAATTTTTTACATTTACATTGTGCCATCTTTGGTACTTTTGTTGCTGACTGTTTTGTAGAGAACTTTTAAAGCAAGATAGCAGATTTTAATGGGCAAAATCAGTGACTGTTAATAGAAATTTTACAGCCATAATTATATCATTTGCTTTATATCACTTGTTTATAAGATATATGCTTCTAAATTATGAGCCCACTATTAAATTTTTGCATAGGATGGTGAAACTTCACTTGGAAATGTACTACAAAATGTTTTGGAACTGAAAACTTATATCTGCTTATCTTTGTTTCTTGTATTTTATTTGTTTTTAAGATTCTGTTTTAATACAAAAACAAATTTTAATTAATATTATCATTTGCCGACTTGAAAGTATCTTCTGAACAGATTTATAGTTCTGTATATTTGCAGACATTGTATACAGGTGTGCCTGTAAGTGAGAAAATGGGAAAATTGTCCTTGACTAGTTTTCAAATTAACTGTTTTTGTTAAGTGGAGTTCTACTGTACAGTTTATCTCTTTATTCAGGATTGTTAAGATTTTTTTTTTTTAAATGTTTATGTACACTGTAACCCTTTTCTACAATTTTGTGATATTTTTAAACATGTCATGTGTTTTTAAGAAATAAAAAATTATATAGAACTTTTGTTTGTTGTAATTTTATTGGAATTAATTATAATAGCACATACTGAAGTATCGACTTGTTTGTATTGCTATTTTAATAACTTTTTAGTATTGGTGTGAAAAGGTGTTATTTAATTTTATCATCATACTATTAGTTAAGTAAGGAAACAAAGTATATTCTTCAATTGAAGGGTAAAAGAAATTGGAATCCCAGTATGTATGTGTATTTGCAACATATAAGTTTATTATTTTACATACATGATAAGCAGTGACAGTTATGCATAGCTATGTACTTATTCAGTATATTTATATGTTATTTTTTAATTAAGTATTTCCAGATTTAACCTATTGATTATTATTTAATATTATAATTACTCTTTAGTTCATGTTCAAGTGATCATTTATCAATTGGATGAGACCACTGAACATGATGGTTATTCACTGTGCATTTCGCTTTTAGCAACAGAACTGGTTATCAAATGAATGTGTGGGAACACTTTGTAGATTTGATATTTCTCATTTTATCATAAATTCTGTGAAAATCCAGATTTTAAGTTGAAGAATTTATGCTGCAGCACCAAATAAATGTAAGTTTAATGCTGATGATGGTGCAAATTCTTGTTTTAGAGTTTTATAACGTGTTTGGAAAATTTTTCTCACTAGCAAATCTCTGTATGGGTGAAAAGTACCAAGTGGTGTAAGCTTCCATCAATAATTATGAAGTTTTTTATACGCTGAAATTATGTAAAATAATGTTACTGGGTTCCCCCCCCCCCATTCTTTTAGAAATACGAAGCCTTCACATATTTAGCGAATGATATAAAAACTATAAAGCAAGCTAAGATGTATAGGCAAGGAAACTGTAGAAATCCTTAAGACATAACACCTAATATGTAACCATAGTTAAAAGTATTACATGATTTGGAGCTTTGTGTGACTATCCTGAAAGTGAAGGTTTTTTTTTTTTGTTCCATTTTTGTTGGAAACTGAAAATAAGTAATATGGGGGTGAATGTTATAAAATCTACTGCTTATCTTTCAGATTGGAAATAGTTGTAAATACCAGGTATCTAAAAACGTTTGCCATGGTTTTCAGTAAGAAATAATGACTCAGTAATGTCATAGAAATTCATTCTATTCAGCAAAATAATCTTTCAGCTTTAATTGCGTGTTCCCAATGAGTTATAAATTTAAATTCTGTATTTCTAAAAAGTCTTAGTGGTATCAAAAGGGAGAGGTTTAGAACCAAAAAATTATCATATGGCCTGCACAACACCATCTTAGTATCGGAACTGTTGCTCATGCAAATGGCTAATTATGCATGGCCAAGAACTTGAAGAGTTGAAATGATGTCCAGGGAGTAAGAAGGATAAGCTAAAACTTAAAACTAAATGCATTGTTCATCTCCTTGATTGCTTTCATCATTTCAGGTCTTGTGTTATCTTGAATAATGATCAAGCCTTCCCTGTTAACTAGTGTTGGCTGCATCTCATATAGTGTGACTTCAGTCCTTTGCAGCTGAGACTAGTACACCTTAGCTGTGATGGTTTTGACAGTCTTGCAATTCAAAGTACACGGTACCAGTTTTGGTCCACCAAACACAGTGCAGTGTTTTCTGTTGATGAATGTTTCAGGCAAATGCTATAGAACCAATGGCCGACCAACTATGTTTCCATTTGTAGTTACTGTTTAACACTATTTCTCATCACATATCAATATCTATTCCAGGAATAGTTCTCTTTTGTGCCATAACAACAATGAGGAGCAAGTGGTGAGTTGCTGGAGTTCGATTTCCGTGATCAAAACATGAGGAATCCACTTATTAAACTTCCATGTCTTCCCAAGGCTTCAGTTTCTTTTTCCTGCAGTCAAATTCTTCTCAAATTTATCATCCCTTTGATTGCTGAAAATACCTTAACAGTACATCTTGAAAATTTTGCCTATATTAAGTTCTTTGCCAAAAGATTGTTTTGCTTCAATTTGGGTTATGACAGAGCTCACTAGGGCTGTGTAAGGAAAGGAAGACTGTCTAAGAGAAATGACTCGTATTCAGTTTACAAGGTCTACAACCAGCCTGTCTGTTGGTATTGTTTTGTTACAAAGCAGATCATATTTATTCTGAAAATAATGTTTTAGTTATCACATCAATGCCTCTGCCAGATTTGGTTAATTCTTCAATTGTATGTAGGGTTGAAAAGCCATAACATGGATCTTAGAAAATCCAAATGTATTTTTTCTCTTAGCTTTTATTAAAACACGTAAAAATTTGTTTAATATTTCTTCATTTCCTGTAGCATTTATTGTAATGATTTTTCATTATGTATTGAGAGTCAGGTATCTGTTTGATGCTTGAATTAGAATTTATTTTGCTACTTAATTATATTCAAGTGTAAATATTCATGTACTGTATTTGTTTTTAAATTTAGAAATGGCAATTTTTTTAGACAGAAGGTTCTATCAACTCAAACGTAACTTCAGTCATAAAACTTTTTTAGGAGTGCCAGCGGCGACTGACTGGTAAAGCAGTTTAGCATTACCACTGGTAGTTTGATGTGGCTGCACAGGCTTTTTCATTGTTTTCTCTCCATGTATAATGTAGATAGAAACCAGTTTTCCATGTAAAGTCCTCCACGAAAAAATCCCTTCCCTTAGTTATAGCCATCACTTTTTTCGCCAGAATGATTTTTATGATTTTTGGGTCTCCTAAAGCTTTGGGCTTCTGTGCAATAATCAGGCTATTCCTGCAACCGATAAAATTTAGCACCCATCCGAAGAAATATCCAAGATTATAAAATAAATCGAGTTTAGTCTGGCTGATTGTTATTTAACACATAATAGTATTCAACCCATGTTACTATAAATCTCTAAATATGAAGTGTTTGCTATCCACGTGCTATTACTGTAGCTTTCAGTTTTTTAATAGAAACCAGATTGCTGTTTTCTATGTTATCTCTGTGTATTTATTTCCATGGTGGCTGTCTGCAGACTCGGGGTAAAAATTATTATGTCAGACTGCATATTTACATTTTTTTTCTGCTAATATATTTATTACATGTAGAAAGCTGTTGGATATGTCTACAGTTACTGTGAAAGGTGGCTGATTGTTGTAAATTGGCTCAGCTGATAAGCCTAGACTCCCCCCCTTTTTTTTCACGGGTCTTCATTGCTACTGCGTTTTATATAACTTACAACTTTTAAATGTTAAGATTATAACATTACATGGAGATTTTTAATTTGATTATGAATTTTATATCACATTTATTTTTTGTGTGTGATATTCCAGAAGCAAAGCATTATTATCTTGACCCTTGTTATTATTTTAGGTTTATTTCTAAACATTAGTATTAAAAAAAAAAACATTGCGGGCCACACTTAACAGTACCCATCATAAACTGGCCATCTCCTATATGCGGAATTTGAATAGCATGTTTCTTATCATTACCTATTTTTTGCGTCCATATTTTCATAGCAATTTTTTTTTTTTTTTTTTTTTTATGGATGGGGTGGATGGTAATGATGTCTGAACATTTTTCATTTCGAAGTTATACGACTAGATATATTAGATGGAGCTATGTAACTGGAAATCAGATTCCGATATATGCACGTGCAATGAGGTCGGCGACCTGGCATACTTAACTTATATCTGTTTCGCTACAACCGTCATAGCGTACCAGTTGGCAAAAGCGAACCTGTTCCGCCTGGAAAGTTTATGTCGTCAGCGGCAGGTCAACGCTGCATATAAACAAAAGTCTGATACTTGAACACGGAACGGAAGTTGCAGCTTTAGGGTAACTGTTATTTTTCGTCTGCAGAGAAAATTACGTGTATTGTGATATAGAGCATCTATTTAATATGTGATTGTGAACCTTCGAGATTTTCCGGGACAGTTCCGTCTTTCGTCATTTTTTTTTTTACTAATTCTGAGAGCACTATACATTAAAGTTATTAAAGACTTATAAATCACGCCGTTATCGCGTGGCTTAAACATTTTACATACTATTTCTTCTTGTCAGTATCCCGTTCCGCTGCTTCAGAGTAGGTTGAATGTGCTGTTTATATATATGGCTTTATTCTGTTCATTTTGGTGAAAATAGTATCACCGTTCCGCATTTATTAAATTGGTAAGAATAAGTGTTTATAATAATGTTTGAATATATTTATTGAATTTGAAAACATTTCAATTTAATTAAATTCTAAAAAAATGTATTATGAGATGAAATTTACCATATTTTGCGAGCGTTTATTAATAATACTCTTCCTGGCGTTAGTATTTTCATTTTGAATAAAATCCAATTCGGAATGTTTAAAAAAGAAAATTACACTGTTTCCAAGTTATACCGCATAACATAGCATGTCTTTTACTTTACAAAAACGTAATCCTTGTCAAAGTGGCACATATAAAAACAGTTTTAGTTTTTTTATTATTTTGCAACAAGTTTATTAACGTTTATAAATAATGCTTATTCTTAGGATGGTATATATTACGTACCTTTGCTACAAATTTCTCTCCTGAATATACTCTTATTTGCAATTAAAAATAAAATGTAACGATCATGATAAAATTCTGATAGTGTAAAGGTGTTTTTCATATCTTTGGGTGGAACGCTTTTATATTGACTACTACTGGTTTCTGTATTTCTTTTTTATCCTTTTTATTTATACGAAGTAAAGGAAGTAGTGTCATCACGAAAAAATTTGGGTATTATATTTTAGAGAAAATATCCATTCTGACCGTTCCCGAATCCCATTTGGACGAATTTTTGGCATGATGTCTGTTATGTACAGCGCAATAAATGTTTTTACTTCCTTTACTACTGTAAATATCCATTTTAACCACTCTCGAATTCATTAGAACGATTTTTTTTTTTTGTATCTGTACATATGGACAGAATAAATAACTCTTTTTTTTTCCCACAACATATTGTAAAATGGATTCAGGAGGGATTGTTTCGGACGTTTCTATGCGGGAGATGAACTCAGCCTCGCCAAACTTGTATATGTAGTATTATATAAATATATACGATATATATATATACATATATATGTGTGTGTGTGTGTGTAAGATACAAAATGTGTAAATAAGCTTTATAATTTAATTTAGTAGTAGTCTGTTAATTCCTCATTTTTAATTTGGGTATTTCGTCTCTCTATTCTAAAAATAATAACATTTCTAGACTGCGCCATTTCTAAATTAGTTTATGCCACAGCGCTTTCATAACGCTGAAGACATAGTTAGTTCGAAACCTAAACTCTGATAACTGAGACCTTTCTAACCTAAACCAAAACCTTTCTCTTAACAGACTGCCATATTAGATAAATGCGCACTTCGCTTCAACTTCTGTGCTGTCTTTCTATCCCAACAGTATAAAAAATGTAAATGTTCTGGAAGTGGGAACGATCAGAGTGCCAAGTGAATTGTGGCCACAAATGTCAATTTAAATAAAAATGGAATTTCATCCGCCTCGACGGTCAAGTTTCCTAGTCGTTAAGGATTTAGCTTTCTACGCAGTCAGAATTCTTCCTCTTCTATTTACGTCTCAGTGTTCTTACATGAGCACTTCTCTAAATTTGTGTAATTACACACACACACACACACACATATATATATATATATATATTTAATATTATAAAAGGTAAAAAAACGTATTTATATATCATCTTCAACGAAAAGAAATTTAATAAAGCTATGAATAATTAGAAAAAAACTTTAGAAAGTATTTCTAAATCAGTAACCAAAGTTATCTAGGTCTATTCTAGTAGAAATTATTTAAATTTTGTTGTAAAAATTACTTAAAATCTGTAAAGAAAAATCCTTTGACCTTAAAAATTGCAAATATTAAATTCAAAATCCCAGATACTGAAAAAGTAGCTAATGTTATTGAATCGCAGATTAATTGACTTGTCATGGGGAACAAACCAATCTGCTGTTAATTAATAATAACTAAATTAACTGAGAGTGTTTCGTCTTTTTTGAAATAAGGATCAAATTAGTTATTTTGTTAGCGTTATTTATGAGTTAAAAACAATACTCAATTGTTAGAAAGATATTGGACTACTTAAGCCAAACAATTTTTATCACAAATAAAATCTAAAACAAAAATGACTAAGAAATTCTTCTTGATTTAAGGTATACGTTAAGACTGAATTGGCCAAGATTCTTATTTTTGAAAAAATATTCCCCGACACTCTCAAAGTATTGTAAAAATAGTAAAAACATTATCGATGTTTGTACAAATTAATATATATAAAAGAAGGCATTAATAGAAAAAGGTATAAATGAATATAATATTTTAGATTAAAACTTTCTTTTATAATCAAACCCAAGATCGAAAGCAAAAATAAATTTACTCTTTCTGATTACCAATGGTTCTTTCTGATCTTTATTTTATTCCTTCTGAAAGATTATAATGTTAATTTCAAAAACAAAAGTAAAATTAAAATTTATATATTCCTTTATATTAATATGTTAACTTAAAGTAGCTATTTACATACAAATTAAGAACAATGCCTGGAAGGAAATTAAAATTAACCTGTCTGCAAAATTTACATATACATTTGAAAGTCTTAGTAGTATAGTGACTTAAGTCAGTTAGTGCACCAACTTTAATGTCGCTTTGCGCAATGCGACCAAAATTTATATTTTGGCGCCCCGTAAATTTTGTCTTCTTACCCGTTGGCCGAATTGCTTGTTTTGGTGTAGAAACTCTAATTTTATTGCAAAAATTGTTTCTTTAAGTGTTTTTAATTGTATTCGTTGTTTTAGGTTTCCTCTCTGTATTTTACAGTTTTTAATGAAGATGTTTTGAGTTTTTATGTATTTTTGTCTTGCCGCGGAGTGAGAGTTGAATTAATTGACCATTCTGTTCTGTTATTAAAAAAGTTCTTGTTAACCAATAGCTTCACAAGAAAGCTTGGGCTTTTTGAAGTGCCTTGCTGTTCGTTGTAAATGATTATCTAAAGTTTCTAGTTACCTCTTCTGCAAGGTTCGTTTAAAATTCTGGTAATCTTTTCGGCGTCTGGAATTTCGGCAGTTTATACATACTGGCTTAGGTGTTTGCAGAACGGTAAGTTTGATTTTTTTTCAATAATTTAATTGTTATATGGGTAAAATATTTATTGCCATATTTAGCAAAATTAGCTTCAGAAATTACTGTTTTTTTACTTTGACAGGATTTTTATTTCACAAAAAGTTAGTTCTTATACTACACTTAAATGAGCCAGCCCTTATTTTTAGATTTATATAATAGGACTATACATGTAATTTTCGTTTTTTAAAATTAAATTGTTTATTTAATTCTGTAGCAAATGTTATTTTTGCATAGTAATTGTTTCATCTTAGTCTTTTTTGGCCCTTTTGATAATTTTGTTGCATTTATGTATAAATTTTGTGCTCAGGGAGGACGAAAACATGTCGCGAAAAGAAAGGAATTTTATTTACGCCTCAGTGTATATTAAATTAAATTACTTTTGTAAAAAAAGTTGGATTACTTTAAGGCGGTTTTAAGTTTTAGTGAATTCATTGGAACGATACATATTTTTCTTTCCTCGTTAATCAACTTTGTTTAAGGCTTCAAAACACTTTTCCCTTTACAAGTTCTGTTTGAAGCGTCAAACAAAGGAGATTAATAAAAAAATATTTTAATTTTATTTTGATTTTAATCTGCACTAATTTCCCGTTTTCTTAAAATTTTTGTTTTCAATTTGGTATTTTTCTTTAATTTGCGTTCTACCAGTTCAATATGTTGCACGAAGAGAATAGGTTTGGCCTTCAATTTAATGCGGCATTTTCTTTTTCGTTTCCGATTTTTGAGATTTTGATTTTTTTTATAACATAGGTATTTTGTTATAAAATCGGACATTTTCTATATTTCTATTTATATTTTCTAAGAACTACTTTTTTTCCATATTTCGTTTCTAAGACTCAACTTATGCCAAAGTGCCAAGTTTTGTGAAAAATCCCACGAGTAATTTTTTAAAAATTAGCTCTCAAAATTTTAGCTCCTCAGTGTCAATTGAATATGTTTATGTATATTTTTGATTACAAAATTTGCATGCTTAGTAATTTTTATAAATGTTTTGAAAACTTTTTTCCATCTTCTTGAAGTAGATGTATTTCTAGGCATACCTGCAAAAAATTACAATTTTTTATTAAAAATTTCCGAAGATATATGTGAATTTATATATTGGAGTGTTTTGAAATTTTGCAGATATGTTATAAGCGACAATAGCACAAATATGGTTTAGGCACTTTATTAAAATTATTTGAAAGAATTGTAACGTTTATCCTAAGTTTATTAACAGTTATTTTAAGTTTTGTATCTTTCCTATCTTATTCTAATTTCAGTTTACAATTTCCTGCCAGAATGTAGCAAATGAGAAAGAGTACTATTTAAGTCGTGACTTCACTGACTTCGGGATAGAGAGTCCGATTCCTTGACTAGCGCGCGTTTGCCGTTTGGCTAGGTCTCTCTTAGCTATTGCTACGTTCGGCCATACCTTAGGCCCTTGCTTGGATTCGCCAATTTAATTAATACTTAGGGGCCAACTAGTTAGAACTGTGATAGCTTCGGCTATACCTTTTAAATAGCTTAGTTAAGCTAGTTTTAGTTTAAATTATTATTATTTTAAGTTCAAGCCCGAGTGGAGGCTTTGTGTAAAGTTCCAAGTAGGAACTGGCTGTACATATACTGAAAAATAAAGGGTTTTAAACCCTCCTTAAGTCCTACGTGTTCTGTTCACACACTTAAGCGATTGTTCGCTTGTTAGTGTTCTTGAGGTTCTAAGCTAGATCTTTAGGATTAAATAGTAAAAGCCCACATTTGGTGCCCGAAATTGTTCTTAAAGAACCATGCCCTGGGTAGAGAAGATTTCTCGTTAACCCCTTAAACCTTTCAGTTCCCTCAGTCACAACCAAACCCGATGAAGGGATTTGGATTCATCTTGGAAACGATGAAATTGGCGATGAAGCCAACAGCAACGTTTGGCGGCAAACGATCCGTAATGACCTTTCTAGAACAGCTAGAATTACACTTCACGTTATGTCCTGTGAATCAGTCACAGAGAATAATCATCGCTACGGCGAATTTAAAAGGTCAAGCCCTCAGCTGGTACGGGAATATTGGCAAGAACTTGTTGGGGGATCCAAGATCCGAAACGTATACATGGGAGAATTTTAAAAATTCGCTATTGAAAGCATTCCAAGTTGTAAAAGACCGCGCAAGACTCGAATGTAAATTATTCAGTAAATACCAAACTAGTGGGAACGAATTAACAGATTTCATCTTTAGGAAAATTCAGATTGTCAAATTATTATATGGGAAAAGGCCCGACAACGAAATCATCGAAATAATTTTGCCGCGGTTACTTCCGTCAATTCAGGATTTTCTTAACGTTAGAAAACCGCAAACACTGGAAAGCTTTTTTGAACTAGCTGTCAAATTTCAGATAGGCGAAAGGCGGAAAATGCGCGTGCAAAGAATTTTACGCAGTGTTCAAGGTTTCACAGTCAAACGAAACCTCAAGCTCAGCAGAATTCCTATCGGCAAGAGGGGAAGGGAGGAAAGCTGGATAGAAGAAAAGCCGGTCAGACCAAAGCGTGGGGAATAAAAAGCGGTTGGAAAAAGTGGGTGAAAGGATTTATCTAATCACGGTGACTAGGAAGAGGGTGAAGTCACCGTATGAGAAGGTAAATCCCTCAGAAATCAAGCTGAATACGGTAGTCCTACAAAATTTGGCCTTGCCAGAAATCCAAATACTACTAAACGACGTCCCTACGAATGTTAAAGCTTACAAGAAAAAGTATCACCGACGTTTCCAGCTTTCAGTCCTTAAACGTATAAATCGCACTTCAGCACGAAGTACCCTTTAATTAAAGACTCGCATCATAGGCTTAAAATAGTCACTATCATTAAAACGCTATAACTGCGGTGATTATTCACAAAATAGAATCAGTTGCAACGAAAACAAACTTTCTTATCACGGAAGAAATCAATAACGCTCCTAGCGCTGTTACATCGTTCTCGCACTTGAATATCTATTACTGTTACCATACAAAAATTACTAAACTATACTCACAAAATCTAAGTGAGGCTTTCTCATGAGCCAGGAAATATAAAATACAAAATAATAAACATTAAAAAGTAAGGTATTCTTAACAACGACCGCCATACTGGATACCGGGGCTCAATGTAGCTTCCTATCGCAGGATTTTTTTAAAAAACATTTTCGACGCTACACACTGTTTAAGACAATGCGACAACGCGTGATTGCTGCCCAAGGCAAACAGTGTGTCTTCTTGGGAAAAGTGGGGCTGCATGTTCAAATAAAAAACGAAGAGTAGAAAATGAACTTTCTCGTGGTAAAAAATTTATTAACCGCAGTCATATTGGGGGTTGATTTCTGACGTGCAACTAGCGCAAAAATTGATTTCAAAGATTCTACCTTACAGGTCAAGATGGATAAAATGGAAGTTGAACAAGCCGCCATGCCGGAACTCGAGGTGAATCACCTTGAAGAAAGGAAAAAGAGAAGATTCAAACACTGGCAAGAAATTTTTCCCGGTTATTTGAAGAGAAGCCTGGCTTCTGCCAGATTGTATCTCACGCGATTGATACTGGTAATGAGCCCCCATTTCGTTCCTAACCGTACCGTTTTGGTCGTGTGAAGGAAGATATTCTGGAGCAACACATTAAGAAAACGCTCGAGGATAAAATAATTACGCCAAGTACCAGTCTCTATACTAGTCCTGTAGTTTTATGTAGAAAGAAGAATGGACTGCCAGCCGCAGATCCGAACGCATGGAGATTCGCTATTGATTACCGAAACTTAAATAGCATAACGAAATCTTCCACATATTCCCTCCCAATAGTAGATGACATTATAAGAAAAATTCGGTCAACTGAAGATATGACAACCTTAGACCTGACGCCAGGCTATTTTCAAATTGCAGTAAAACTCGAGGATGTCGAAAAGACAGCGTTTATCACAAAGTCAGACGTGTATGCCTTTTTGAGAATGCCGTTTGGCTTAAGCCGAGCTCCGGCTACATTTTAGAAAGTTATGGATATTGTTTTAAGGCCAGTTTTGGAAAAAAGTACTGTCATTTATCTCGATGATATTATTGTAACAAGCGAAACCTTAGAAGAACACATTAAACATTTAGAGGAAGTGTTTACATTATTACATGAAGCGGGCCTTAAAGTTAACCCTAAAAAGTGCAAATTTGCCGCCAAGGAATTGAGGTACCTCGGCTATAAAATCCCGAAAAACGGTATAGAAACTGACAATTTGAAAATTTTAGCGATCAAAAGTTATCCACCGCCAAATGCGGCTAAGAAGTTATCGTCCTTCTTGGGGATGTGTTCGTATTATAGAGTATTCATTAAAGATTTTGCTAAAATAGTTGAACCTTTATTGGTGCGTAAACGAAAAAAGACTAGGTTCACATAGACAGCGGAGGCGAACATGGCGTTTGAAGAATTGAAACACGCCTTAATTAATGGCCCTGTTCTTAAATTCCCGGAAGGGCATCAAAATTTAGAAATTGCAGCAGACGCATCAGACTACGCAGTTGGCGCAGTTCTTTTTCAAAATGGGCAACCAATAGCTTTTTTTAGTAAGACGCTTAATCAAACTTAAAGAAATAAACTGCAACTGAGCGGGAAACTCTCGCAGTCCTACTATCGGTGCAAAAATTACGGGTGTTCTTTGGTTCGGGTGTTGGAAGTGCCCCAATAACTGTGTATTCAGATCACGCGGCAGTTCGTCGTCTATACTCCGGAAAGAATCTTTCGCCTCGGTTCATACGTTGGACACTAAAACTGCAAGAGTTTAACTTAATTATAAAACACATGCCGGGGAAAGAAAATGTAATTGCAGATGCTCTTTTGAGGATTAAGTTCGATGAAGACGAAATTAAATGTACGATGCTAACGGCGAAAATAATTGAATCCGGGAAACAATAATCGCCGTTAAAAACGGACCCAGAATATAAAGATATTTATGCTTACCTGGAAGATCCTGAAAATTTTGAACATGTAGACTTAACGGCTATTCGCAGTGAGGCGGCCCATTATGAAATTATAGATAAATTGCTCTTTTACACAAAAACAACTAACGATAATCAAGAATTGCGGCCGGTAGTCCCAATGAGTCTACGCTTAAGTATTCTAGAGGAGCTCCATGACTCGAAATTAGGACCCCATCTTGGTGTTAGGGAAACCCTGCAAAGGGTCCGCGAAGCGGTATAGTTTTCGCAGTTATGCAAAGTTGTGACGGCGTATGTCAGGTCACGTCACTTGTGTCAACTAATTAACGACGTTAATTACAACGCGGCCGGGTACTTAAATAGCATGAAAACCACTTTCCCAAATGAATTGGTTGGCACTGATTTGCTTGGTCCCTACCCCAGAATAAACATTAATAAAAACAGATACTTGTGGGCATCGTGCATCATTTCTCAAAATGGGTAGCAATAATTCCCCTTAAACGGGCTTCGGCAAAAATAATAGCAGATTCATTTCTAAATAACTATATTTTAAAATACGGGGCCCCAGTAAAAGTAGTATCAGATAATGGCAGGCAATTCGTAAGTAATTTATTTGAAAACCTGTGCACTGGCCTTGGCATACGCCATCTAAAAATGGTACCTTATAGACCGCAATCAAATATTGCAGAATGCGTAAATAAAAATATAGTTAAAATTATTCGGGGATATGTTAAGAATTATCATGACCGTTGGGACAGCTGCGTCGATGAATTAGGCTTTGCCTTGAGAACAGCAAAGGATGAGACTACAAAGAAAACCCCCGCAGAATTGTTGCTAGTAAGAAAACTTTTAACGCCTCTGGATAAGCTATTTTTCGTTTAACCAAGACAGGAAGAGTTTAAATTGAATGATATTCAGAAAATTATTAATGAGGCCATCAAAAATTCTGATGCGGCGAGGTCGAAACAAAAACCATACTACTATAGAAAGAGACGTGATGTAGAATATACCATAGGCCAGAAAGTGCTAAAATTACAGCACTCCTTGTCATATGAACCCGAAAATAGGGAAGTCAAGTTTGAGCATAGGTTTGAGGGCCCTTTCATCATAGAGAAGATAAAATTTTCAACTGTTTAATTAAAAGCAGAAAACGGACAACAATCTATCGCGAACATCGATCAAACTAAACCCTATTATAGTCGTACGGATTTTCTAATCTTAAAAGATTTATTGCAGGCTCCTGAAATAGCGCCAAGAACAGTAATTTCACTGTCGCCAAACAAGGATCCCCCAGCAACGAAAAGAAAAACCGCTAACACTGAAGAAACCATAACTAAACGAAGGCAACTTCAACAAAATCCAAACTCCGCCAGAACGAGGAGTACTAAATAGATAGAAGTTCCCCTTCAACAAAATCCAGCGCCTATGGGACAGCGAAAAAGGCTCTTGAAAGATAAGCAAAGAAAACAGCAAACTATAGAACCCAAGCCACAAGAAGATGCTAGAAGAATATGCGAGCCGGAAGCAAGTATGAAAAGAAAGCAACCTGACGACGCGAGGTCTATTCCTTTCTAGGAACCCAGAAGACTAAGAGGTTTTTCAAAGATTCAGCAACAAGGTCGCCAAGCTACAAGCCAAAGAGAAAACTAGAATTCCAAAATCCTCAACCGACAAGGAAAGCTCGCTGTTTCAACGCCCGAGGAATGAAAAGAAAAGAATGTTCAGAACCAAATACCAGCCGTCCGAGACGACTAAATTTGGCAACGGCAACATTTCAAGAGTTCTGCGCCAAGAGGATGTAAAAGTACAGAAGCCAAAAAGATAAGTGAAAATTTTCCTTGTTTCCTATTTTGTATTGAAAGTTCGATTTATGTCATGTGTTTAAATTTGCTAAATACTGTTTAAAACAAGAAATTGAATTCGCAAGTCTGCGAGAATGTATTTGTAACTATCTGTTAAACAGAAAAGAATTTGAATTCGCAAGTTGGCGAAAATTTATTTTGTAAATACTTTCTTTTAGAATTCTCAAGTTCCGAGAAACTAATTTCTGAATATGTTTAGTCGATACTTCAATTATGTTAACTTAAAGATTGTAGCCAAGTTTTGTGAACTTTGTACAGCAACTTAAAATGTTCTATTGAATGTTGAAATGCTAATGTCAGCTTTTAAACTATTGTAAAAGTTAAACTGATACAAATGTAAGTTTTGGTCAAGCATGACTGTAAATATCTTTGTGTAAAAGATGAATTGAATGAAAGTATAGATTGAATGTGCTTAAAGTTAGGCTCTCCAGGCTTCACTTAAGAATTTAAAAATTTAACTTCTATTTTAATACATTAGGTCTAGTTTTGTGTTTAAGGAGTTTTCTAAGGTCTGGAAAGTCGAGTTTATAATAAATCGTAGCGATTGGATAGTGGTAGATTATCGTCGCGGAATTAGGGCCTAAAAACCTCGTCTCACTCAGAACAATTTCTGAAGAACATGGGGGAAAGAAGAATTAAAGTTTTGTGTGAATGAAAATGTTTGAGGGCCAAACTAATTGCAAGTAAAAGTGATTTTAAAACTTCGAAACTGTTATGAAAAGAATAAACACTTTTTGCTTCCAGAGGACTGGAAGGTGAAGACTGGCGTCTGATTAAAAGAAAAGATGAAGTAGATGAATGTACAGCCCATCCAAAATGTGAATATCTATTTTTCTTAGTTTTAATCTAGCTTTAGATATTTGTGTAAAGTTGGCCTTAAACAGGAAAAGTTTTAATGATGAAGTTCATTCAAGAAAGAATTTCTAGAAGTTTAAAATTTTGATATTAAAGACTTCTTGGCTAGAATTTAAACTCTTAAACAAGGTTATTTAAGACCTTATTCATCGAGTAGTTAAATTCTGATCGGGAAAGATGTTAAGGTTTACCTAAGTTTATTTACAGTTGTTTTCAGTTTTGTATCTTTTCTATTATTCTAATTTGAGCTTACAATTTCCTGCCAGAATGTAGCAAATGAGAAAGAGTACTATTTAAGTCGTGACTTCACCGACTTCGGGAGAGAGAGTCTGATTCCCTGAGTAGGGCGCGTTTGCTTTTTGGCTACGTCTCTCTTAGCTATTGCTACGCTCGGCCATACCTTAGGCCCTTTCTTCTTGGCTTCCCCGATTTAATTAATGCTTAGGGGCCAACTAGTTAGATCTGTGATAGCTTCGGCTATACCTTTTAAATAGCTTAGTTAAGCTAGTTTTAGTTTTAATTATTATTATTTTAAGTTCTAGCCTGAGGGGAGGCTTTGTGTAAAGTTCCAAGTAGGAACTGACTGTAAATATACTGAAAAATAAAGGGTTTTAAACCCCCCTTAAGTCTTACGTGTTCTGTTCACACACTTAAGCGATTATTCGCTTGTTCGTGGGGTTCTAAGTTAGACCTTTAGGATTAAATAGTAAAACCCCACAGAATGGACGATGCAGTTTTAAATCCGCTTGTGTACAGTAAAAGGAAAAAGAAACTTGGTTACCATAAATTAAGAATTTCGCCAAGTGAATTATTATTGGCGAAAATTCAAAAAGGTGCATCGAGGCAAATTTCAAAATTTCTGGTTAAATTTCTCATCAAATATTACAAAATTTAATATTTAGGCATAATTTGAGTCGAAGAATCGAAATACGGAAAAAAAATCATTATGTCATTTCAGAAAAAGTCTGATTTTGTGTCAAAATATATATATTAGAACAAAGCTACGTATAAATCTAATCTATATCCTAAGTTGCGCTTTCGAAACGTGAAAAATACAATTTTATCACTCGACCCAGCAGAACGGGAGATACAGAACTGTCCCATTTTTTTTTTTGCGCAGTGTTTTTTGGTTGGAGAGATACATCTATGCAGTCGTGATCTAATGAAAGGGCTTATCTATTTTCACTTCGGTTTTCGCTTTTATCTGACATGATGTAAAAGATTCTTCGTGGAAAAACAGAATAAGTTAAAATTCTTCAATCTTTCTTTTTAAATAGTTTTAAAACCAATAAATATTTTTTTAAAAAAAATTCCATGTATTTATATGTGCATTAAATTTAATCTCACAAAAAGTAAATAAATAAATTTAGAATAGCTTTATTTAATAAGATTTCCATAAATTAAGTTTATGAACATAAATGTTTAGAGAAAAGATAGATCTGACGAAAAAATATCGAGATTTTCTCTTATACATAATGTAAAATGCTTAAATTTAAGTAACTTGTATCGCATCAAGAAAAATATTTTATAAATCGGTGGGAATATATCGCAATAAGTTATATATAATGTATAATAGAGATATAAATTTAGAATCCACGCTCTGTCAGATCACCAGGCAATGCGTCATCACAAGTAACTAATTGTACATCCAAAAGTTAAATACACTACAGTCGTCATTTTAAGATGTGGCAAAGTACAGGCTTCGAGCAGTCGGCAAGACTGAACTGGTAAATATAAATTTAGGTTTCAGAAAATAAATAATTCTGTAACTTCAGATACTGCGAAGATGAAAATACAATTGGACGCTAATTCGTTGACGTGCACGTTCGATGAACAGTAAAATATCACTAGCAATTAGGCATAGTTTGAAATCTGGAACAAACAGCCAAAATCTGCGTTCTTGCTTTCGTCAATCTTCGGCAAGCCAGTTGGCTTCTCGAATCATTTCCAGAAAGTCTAGCTTGTGCAAATTCTTCTCTTCATAGCTGTCCAGATTATTTCTGAGGCAATTCGTTAACAGAGCATCGCACATGCAGATACTGTCCGGACATCTGTCTGCATTGTCTTCTGAAACAAAAGAGAACACGGGATTTACTGAGGTCTCAAACATGAAATATTAGTCTAATTTTTCTCATAAATCCCTAAGATAGATTATAAAGGGTTTTATTTTCTTTCTTCTTTTTAGAGATAACTGGGAAGAAATAACGAATTTATTCGCGTATTTTCTCCCTTAGCCTTTAGCGTAAGGTTTTGAAATATTTAAAATTAATCATTCAATTTCCACTTTCCTCAAGGCGTTTAAAGCGACCTTCCCAAAATTTTAAAATGAATTTGTCCACTTTGTGACTTTTTTCATCTTACAAACTGTTTGCTCATGGATTTTGAGTGCATGGGTTCTGATTGATAAAACAATAACAGTGAAAAGTTTCAAGAAAATGAGAATACCTAATAATCATAATCGTTCTGAATATCATTGCACATGGAAAGCTAAACTGAATAGTGACGGAGACGATGACAACGTTGACGATGGCGACGACCTGCAAGCTGTAGCAGACGACTGAGCAGCATTAAATAATCTGAGTCCTATGAAGGTAGTGATGAAAACAATAAAAGAGCCAGTAAAATTCAAATTACAGGGAACAGAAATGAAGATCAGTTAAATATATTACTGTTGTTATCTCCATAATCTATTTTTAATGTAATGTAGGTTTCTTTTAAATCAGCAGTATTATGATAATTACCGGCAGGGCTGTTCCCAGGCCATTGGCTGCTCGCGTACTTTCCTAGGATTGCCGCTCCCACATTAAAAAAAAATGCTTAATAAAATTTTTATCTCATACTCACTAAGTACTTACGTATGAGAAATCATATAAAAAGTGTAACAGATGGCGTGACTCATTCTTAAAAAGGAGCATCTGCTTTTGGTCACGTGATGCAAGATTCGCAAAAGTATAAACATTTCTTTTCTTGCAGTCCATGCGACACAACGAACTTTAACTTAGGATTTGGAAAGGTCAGGGCGAGTTATATAACTTAAAACTCACTCACTATCACCTTTTGTGTGTTTGTGTGTTAATTCATTAATAAATTAGTGTTCGTCGTACTTAATGTCTTCATTATTAGCCCCGAGATTCTTTAATAATGGATGAGAAGAAATATATATGAGTTGTGCTAAATAAATCTGGCAGCCCAAGTAAGGGCCGAAAATCCCCATATGGATACCTCAGAACCAAAACTGAACTGATGATGACAGACAGACCGTGAATATATTAAAGGTAAGTAAATTTTAATGTTTGATTATTTCTAAGTAAATTCATAACTAAAGGGAAAGTCAAAAACTGCGGTCGCCTTGATCTAATTTCGTTTTCACTGATCGTCCGGTTCAAGTAAATATACGAAAAATTCTGGTCACTGTGACCTACTTTCGTTTTCGCTGATTATCCGAATCAGTTAAAGGTTCTGTTGGACTTGAATTCTTTTAGATGAAGTGTGATCACCCTGATCATATTGTTCGAGTTCTGTTGCACACCAGTTCCTTTAGTACAGAAAGATTTTGAAGTATTTGAAATATTAAGAAATTTTGAAGTATTGCTGAAAAATTGAAGTTTAAAGTAATTTTAAGTGTTGCTGAAATTCAAATGAAGAATTTAGTGGTAGCTGCCGCTACTTTGGCATTTTTTAAAAATAATATTTGAATGAATATTTCTTATAAAATTCAAGTATTTTGTTCTATGCAAGTTTCGATATGAAGCATTGAAAATAAATGTCAAATATAGTAAATATAAAATAAAGGATTCTTAGTTTTGTTTTGAAAACAGAAAAAGTTTTGAAATATATAGTTGCAAGTTGCTATATTTTGCATGAATTTAAATTACTGAAAGTGTCCTATATCGGTTTATGTTCTGTGCATTGTGCATTTTATATGCTATTTCAAGCAATGAGCAGAAAGTAATGTAACATGAGTTAGTACTTCATTTCGTGTTTCGCTTTTGAATATGTATATTTGATGTGTATTAAATGCATATAAAAATATTTTAAAACATATATATGCTAGCATACTAAAAGTAGGTGTACATTTTGAGGAAATTTATATACTTTCAGTTAAGCATGGCTCATTTAGCAAAAAGGAAGAAGCAGGATTTAATTGAATTAGCAGAAACACTATGTGAAGTGATAGAGGAAAATTTTAAAATCCCTGAAGTAAGTAATGCTATAATCACTAGTCCCACATATAAGGCGGAATTTACAAAAGAATGTTTGAACCGCATCATAAATGATAGGAAAGAAATGGAAACAGCACAACGTGCTGAGAGAAAGAAAATGAACGTTTGATTGAATTGGAGAAATTAAAATTACAATCCAGTAATTACTCCTAGTAGATTGGAGTCTGAAAAGGTATATTCTTCTGGAGATGCAGAAATGCCTAAATTAGAACTGAACAAGTTAATTCCTAATTTTGATCCTAAAACTGCCGATATGAGTTTATTTCTGGATTTATTTGAAAGGCAATTAACTCTTCTGAAGGTACCAGTTTCAAAATGGGTAATCTATCTTGTCGGTCTTCTGCCAACCGATGTTGCAAAAGTAATTGCAAAAGAATCTTCTGATGATGCTCAGGACTATCAGAAAATTAAACAAATTCTCTTAAAGCGCTTCAAATTGATTGCTGAGAAATTTTGACAACTGTTTACCCAACATAAGAAAAGTCCTGAAAACACCTGATGGACGGCTTAAGGAATCAAAAGTCACGACGTTTGAGCAATTAAAGAATTTGATAATCGCGGAGCAGATTAAGACGAAAGCCCCTCCAGATTATAAAGAACATTTTTTGGATAACTGGAGTGAATGGAACAACCCACTTCAGCTTGCTGACAAATTAGATATGTATGAAAAAGTTAGGCATGTACGAAATAAAAACGTTAGTAAGGAGTCCCCTAAGTTTCAACGACGAGATAGTCCCAAAAATTATAGAAGTAACCCTCAGCCTACTAAAAACGCCTCATCAAGAGGTAATGCATAAAATTATGATCAACCACCTGTTGGTTGCTATGGATGTGGGAAGTCAGGCTAAGGCTAAATGCCCCGTCTGCTTCCCTCTTCCCAAGAAAGCAGAAGCTGCTTTTAAAACCATACACCTTCGGACGTTCTCTGTCGAGGAGCACCAGATGACCCTTTTGAGAGTAAAAATAAACGGGTTAACCGGAATTGTGTGTGCTGACACTGGAGCCAGCCACACTATAGCGGGAGAAACATTGTATGGTCTTTTGAGAGAAAGAGGAATAGAATTTGGGAAAGCTAGTATGAATGTTACCCTCGCCGATGGTCTACAGAAGGAAACAGAAGTTTATACGACCCAAGTAGATATCAAAACTGAAGGACGATCTTTCTCCATAACTTTATTTTCGTTACCTACAGTAAAAGATAACAGAACGCTTTTAGGAACTGAATATTTACGTAGCGCTGGAATTGTTTTAGACCTTCCGAATAATAGATGGTATTTTCATGACCACCCTAACAGAAATTAAATTTCAGTGATGACATTTTCAAAACATCTGAGCGTTCAGAATATAAGGGGATATTTAACAAGTTTCTATCAAGAGAAGTGAAGAGAATATCTTCTCAGTTCAGGTACCTTTCAAACAGGAGAAGAACATACTTCCAAAGTTCAACATTTTAATAACACCAGTCGCAAGCCCCCTGTCACAATTTCGCGAATTCGTATATCTCCACCAAATAAACAAGTGGTGAGAAAGATAATGAATTTCAATGAGTATTATAATTGTGGAAGAAATGGTTACCTTGCTCAAGACTTCAAAAAGTACATCGTCCGAGATTGCAGAAAGGACATGAAAACGTGTTACATATGTGGAAAATGTGGGCATATATCCAGAGACTGTAAACAAGATGATCGTAAATGTTATGGCTGTGGTAAAATACGCTATAGTTCCCGTGCTTGCTCCAAAGCTAACTCTGTTGCGGATATGGGATTCCGACCGTTCAATCAACGCAAAGAACAGCGCGCAAGATTCGCATTCAACTCTGCTACTGATGATCCTTTTTCTTCCACAGGTGACTACATGTATCTGCTCTGAGGCCATATGAAGGGCAAAACTCTCCTTTACACCTCATTCGAGGAAGAGGCGAACCAGAACAGTCCCTGAATCCGATGGACAATCTATCCTTGCCAAAAAAAAGCCGCCAAGAGCAAACCGTATATTGAGGACAACTTATACGGCTTGAGGGGAAGAATGTAGCAGATGGCGTGACTCATTCTTAAAACGGAGCATCTGCTTTTGGTCACGTGATGCGAGATTCGCAAAAATATAAACATTCCTTTTCTTACAGTCCATGTGAAACAACGAACTTTAGCTTGATTTGGAAAGCTCAGCGCGAGCTATGTAACTAAACTCTCTCACTATTTCTTTTTGTGTGTATGTGTTAATTTATTAATAAATTAGTGTTTGTCGTACTTAATGGTCTTTCTAGTCCCAAGATTCTTTAATAATGGATAAGAAGAAATATATATGTAATGTGTTACAAAAGTACTTACATGACAAGTACTTACAATCAATTTAGTGAATCTAAAATATTTAGTCGTGGTACCGCGAGAGTCCGGCCGTCCCTGATTTTCGCCGCTCGTGTACTTTTACGTGCTGGACCCCCGCTGGGAGCGCCCCTGTTTAGCGGTAGTCTGCCCATGACTACTTCTGCTCTTAAAAGTTTGTTAACAACTTTGTTCTTAAAAACTTTGTTCTTAATAGCAATGTTCTTAACTGTGTATGTTCTTTTTCAAATTTCTTATGTTCAAATGTTTATTATGCTTTATTACGTTTTTTTTATGTTCAAATTATGCATGTTTTATTTCAAAAAAAGTTTTTATGTTCTTACACAAATTTGTTACGTTCTTAACAACTCTGTGGTGGTCTCTGTTATGCTCTTTCCTTCGAAAATTTAACTATGTGTAAAATTTTCCCCTCTCGATTTCGTACCATGAAACTGGTATGTAAATATGATATTTAAAATTATTGTATTTACATTTTTTATACTTTAAGAATCCGCTTTTCATAGTTTTAAATACGGTATTTCTTATCCAGTATGGGGGTTGTTATTCTTAATTTAGAATATATAACAATATTGATGAAATAATTCTATTATTTGGCTAAAGCAGTCACTGAAAGCAGAAAATAATATAAGACACATTCACATTATGAGAAATTTTGGTCACATGACACATTTTTAGTAAAAATATACAAAAATTTAATTTACTGGTCTTCTAAAAGAAAATTATTAATATTTAACCTGTGAAAAACTAGTATACAAAAATTAAGGGATCTAGTTAAAGATCTTTTAGACAGAAACTATTATTGTATAAGGTATTTCTACCGCCTTCTTCGGATGCCTTCGTGGTGTACTGGTCAGCACACTCGACGCTTAACCGAGAGGTCCGTGGTACGCTTCCCGGCGAAGACGTTGCGAAGAAGGCGGAAGAAATACCTTATATACTCCCCTTTTAATGGTCGACTGGGGATCAGGAGCCCCAATCGCCAAATCGTGGTGGTGGAGAATCATCATCCACCACCTGTTTTAGTTCGGGCGCCATTTGTAGAATCTTTAGATTATTTAGGAAGCAGGAATAGTATTGAAAAATTAGCACCACCTTCACCGGGAGTCGAACCACGGACCTCTCGGTTACGCGTCGAGCTTGCTGACCACTACACCAAGAAGGCATGCGAAGAAGGCGGGAGAAATAACTTATGTTATTTCTCCCGCCTTCTCCCGCCATTCGCGTCCGATGATGCTTTGAACCAAATCTATTACGCAAATTTGCCTAAAAACATTTTTTCGAAATTATATAAATTGAAGCACTTTCACATAATAAATAAATAAATAAATAAATAAAAATACGAGGCAAATAAATAGTCTGATTTTAGAAATCGCACAAAATCCTTGGACAAAGAATCTTAGCATTTCTTAAAAACGAAAATTTGGAATGTAAATCATAAGCGAAAGTCCCTTCAATAAATATATTTTTTTCATATATCATTTATATCGTATTTCTATCAAAAATATCGTATTTCTATCAAAAATATCGTATTTCTATCAAAATATCAACAGGCTTCGAATGAGTGATCATACTTACTACAAGATGCTGTGCCATCGCTTTTCTTACTCCATTGATATTCTATCTGATATACTCCTTTCTCTCCTTGATCCTTGCATGGGCCTTCAGTAGCTAAAACGTAGCACATATCGTGGACTTGACAACACCTGAAAGTGAACATTTGTAATGCAACCTTTATAACTACTGCCACAAAAGAAATCATATATAATTAATTAAAAAATTAACATGGTTGTAGATATTGAAGGGACATGGTATTACATGCCTAAGAAACCCATGGATATGAATATATATAACAAGGTTTGATTACTGCCAAGGCCTCAAATGGTCAGATCTGGAAAGGTTTCCAAATGATTCTTTGATTTCTCATTATTATGTTTTTCCCTTATAAAAGCAAAGAAATTTGGCTTTATGGGCCCTTAAAATAAACACTGAGACTAGATCCAAGGCTGCTTATCAGAGCCTGAGCATACCGCACAACATGCTTAAACTATTACACTGAATTCGATTATGGCAAAGCTAACGAGGGCTGTCTAAAGGAAGGAATGACTTTGTGGAGGGCATTTCAAACAGAACTGCCGTATTTATGTTACACATGAGGAAAGCGAAGAAATTCTAATGTAAGCCGGGATCTGAACCCGCGTCGAACTATCAGTGTTAAGCGGCCATACTCCTTGGCCGACGGTAGGCATGTACAAGGTGAAATAAAAAATCTGATGTGCATACCGCATGATTCCCTTGTACGCCTTTTAAATTGTGCACATTTTTCGTTTCATTTCATTTAAAGTTATTTCCTCGAATTATTATCAATTAATAAACCAATCCCTGAAAGCAAGCTGAAAATGACATCAAAAATTGCAAATTTTGAAATTAAATATCCCGGCCAATTTCGTCATTTAAAACACTTCTGTAACTGGAAGCAGATGATTACGACCAACGATTGCGAAAATAAAGGCAGGGTAAGGACTTTCACCAGGGTAACAAATTAGGTGCACCATCTTCAGTGTCTATTCGCCGAGTGGGACCAAAAGTAAACTTTAAATTTGTGCAGAAAAAAATCTGTCTTCCTGCCGCTGGGCGAATTGCTTTTCTTGCATAGAAACTCTAATTTTAACTGTACATTTTTTTAAAACTGTTTTTAATTACATTTGGTGGTTTAGGCTTTTCTATATTTTACGAATTTTAACGAAGATGCTCTGAGTATTTATGTATTTTTGCCTTGCCGCGAAGTGAGGAATGAATTAATTTGAATAAATATCTCTAATGAAATTCGAGGAAATAAGTTTAAATGAAGTGCAACAAAAATGTGCATAATTCAATAGGCTGTACAAGGAAGTCATCAGGTGTTGTTCACATCAGATATTTTTATCATACGATGTACATCCAATTTCTAATCCACTTCAATTTACACATGTTGAAGCATATCGAATGTGACTGACACCGACGGCGTAGACATGCTGATTTTGATTTCATCAGTGTCGGATGACAATGATGGCCCTAGAACAATATTTATGCGTGCGTACTAGTTCTTAATAGACTGAATGCACACAGGTCCGATTATAAATTAATAAAATTTATTTTATCCAAAAAAAGTATTTCAGAGTTCTGGAATTTTCCACAGAACTATTTGTGCAAAATATTCACAGTATCACACAGTACAATCAGTAGTTACACTTCAAACTACTAAGAATATTAAACACAACAGAATGCAAAGTGCATCTAAATAGAAAGTTAATTCGATCTCACGCTGAATTAACAACTCGTAACAATAACAACAACCAACTAAACAACTGATAGCGGATGCCATCTCTCCGGCCTTATATAGTTTTCAACCCACCGCCGAGATATTTCTATTTCTTTCTGCTTCTCAGTTTTCTTCTCTTTTCTTCTGCTGCAATACGAGGGTGGAATTATGACTTCAACTAGCATAGTGGTCAATTATATTTATTCAATTTCAATACATATTACGGTGATATAGGGAGCGGACCCAAATGTCCCCAAATGGTCGCCAAGTCTGGCGACTTTTGGCAATTTCTCACCAAATTACCGAGCTACCCATTTACTCAATGTTAAATGCACTTACCGTGTATTCTTTTCCGGCACAGATTCTCTTTAGATTTTTTATGGTACAAAAGAAACAATTTTACTTAAAATTCTACTAAAATTACTTAAGTAGAAAATTCGTAACAATACTTTTAACTTTTTCTGAATAAAAAGTGCGGTAAGTTAATAATTTCAATGGTAAAACTACACAGGCTAAAAATTATTAAATTTTACTGGGGGAGGAAGAAATCCAGCTGTACAGTCACGGTACTTTCTTTTTCAGGAGATCATGGGCGAACTCAGAAAGCACATCGAAATAAACCTTATGATTTCTTGCAAAACGTAATCATAGAGGGCGACAAGTAAATATTTCTGAACCTCTATTCTTTCTGATGCTTTACTTCCCTTTCAAAGTTCCTCATAACTTTGAAAAGTTTTCAATTTTCAGCAATTTTTATTTTTGACTGCAACTGTTCACAAATTTCAAAGGCTGATAGCTGCAGAGCTGTCAACTGTCAGCAAAACGCAAATGGCTGTACACTTAAAATTCTTCGATTATGATCGGCACAATTTGCCATCTCGATGTTTAGTTAGCAACTCGGCCGTTGGGAAAAAAAGTGTATAAAGATGACCAGAAATTTTGTGATTAATTACATTTCTCAAGAAATAAAATTTATAAAAAATTATTGTGTCAAAGAACTTTGTGTTAATATTTGAGTTTCAAGATAAAACTATCCCCACAAATATTTACAGAACACGCTAATTTTTATAACTTAATTGGATGCATACTCATCAATAGGATCAACTGGACGACCCGATCCTCCCAAGCCACACCAGTTTCCGTAACCAATGAAGTCAGATCCTTCGCGTCCGATGATGCTTTGAACCATGGAATTTAAATCTGTGAGGCTACGCCGATGCCTTTTCGTTCCACCGGTTGTTTCATCTGAAAGCAGCAGCAATAATAATAATAATAATAAATGAAAAGTACAGGTAAAGCTTAAAATTAAAAAAAAAAAAAAGTCTGAAACCTTTCAGATTTTATATTACGCCCAAAGGGGCGTCTTTTCTTTTTAAACTTTTTGTGTGTTACCTTTATTTATTAAATATCATATTCTTCGCACTTAAACCCTAAAGTTCAATTCAATAGCAATATTACAAAATATTTAAAAAGAGCATAACTTTAGAATTTCCGATACACAGTCTCACGCCCTGGAGATGAAAAAAAAATGTTTTATTTCTGTGTTGCAATTGCTCGCTTTTAAATCGTTTCAAAAATTCGTTAAAGTTTTACAAAATGTGAAATAGATAATAAAACACATTCCATACTGGGCTTCCAGATCCCCATATTCCAGTGGAGGACTACGTTATTCAAAATTGATATCTCTGGATACCGTTGTTTTTTCACAATGCGAGAAACATGCATATATATAGTAATGCAGATTATTTAATTTCTTTAAGTATAATCCAGGGCTCTAATATCTGGTGGCACCAATTTGAAATTTGCAAGCAACAGTTTGAAGTGAAAAGCCATTTTATAGTGGACGACGCAACGAAAATGCCAAAACGAAATTAATAGCCCTTCTTGTCAAATTACTCCTTTGGGCTAGTAATAATAATGATGATGAAAATAATATAATCTGTTGAAGAAAACACGAATCACATATATGCTAAATATATTTAATGAAGATTTTTTCCAAAATAGGAACTAATAATTACAATTGGCAAGATTTATGAGATTTCCTCTCTGACTTCAGATTTAATTATTTTGATGACTAATTAATAATATTATAAGAATTGGATTTCTTCTACTCTGAACTACTAAAATTTTTATAAAACAAACTTTACTTTAAAAAGGAAATTAGACTTACATAAACGAATATTTTGCAAAAGCGTAGTAATTGGTTAAATTCTGATTCGAGCCTTTAGAATAAAAAGTATCCGTATGAATTAAAAATAAAAATTTTAAGAACTTAACCCAGTTCGCAATATACTCTATAACAGCTGTATATCACATTAATTTACAACATAGGAATATTCTAAGATATTACGTTTTGTTCCAATTTTATATTGAAGTACCCGATGCCAATTAAGTTAGATTGAGAGTAATGTATCTAACAACAGAGAGAACGATACCGCTGTAATCCTTCACTAATAACGATACAAAAAATATGATTCATAGTAATACATTTTTCAGTCTTATGACGATATGGAACCAGCATAAAAATTTCCATAGAAAAATAAACTAATTCTCTCTTATCATATCTGTAAGAATGGCACGTACTTCTTAATAATTTTCGTCTTTCTAATCAAATGGTCGTTAAAGCTCAAGTTCTTTCCGATATTTCACCTATATTCAATTTTAGTCGATTAAATATGGCAAAAAATTTATCATAATTGATCAGAAATCAATAATGCGAAAAAACAAAACAATACACGATCTTCTTTATAAATATAGATTTCGTAAAAATTTTTGAAATAAAGCATTTTTATCTCCAACGCTCGAGACTGTTGCCACTCGGAAAAATGAGTGCGAAAATTAGTGTTTTCAAAGTTTTTAATTAATACCTCGGCTGACTAAAATCGTACGAAGACAGAAACAGTCGAAATGGCTTCCCGCGAATTTTTGGAATCGGGAATAATGTATTTAATATTTGGTAATGATAATTTTATTTTGTTGTAAAGCTTAAGAAATTTTTTATTAAGTAACTCTACGATTTGAGACCGAGCAGTGGCAACGCTTCTCAAAATAAAGCAGATTTTTATCTCCAGCTCGCGAGACTGTTGCCAGCCGAGAAAATGAGGGCGAAAATTAACGTTTCAGAGTTTTTAATTTATATCTCTGATTGTAGCGTTTTTTTTTTTTCTTTAGGAAAAAAGTGGACTTCGACCTTTTCCAGGACCCAGAAAAGAATGGTAGAATGTTTGGTGACGATAGCTATAGTAGTGACTGAGTTAATTGCGAACAAGCACACAGACATTCTTCTTTATATATATGGATTATCCTCTATACTTATATTACCTCAGATCTCCTTCGCAGCAAGTAATGAATGTTTTATAACTCCTTTCTATTGGTACTTATTTGTATGCTTATCCTCATTTACTGTTAGTAATGTAAAGGCCTACAGATTTTTTGGTTTGAGCTATGATTGCGTGAAACGTAAGATCTAGTCAGTTCTCAAAATATTGCCATTGGACAAAGCGTAAGATCTCTCTTAATTTATGCTTCAGATTAAATGAATGTGTAATTTCTTAACAAACTAGGGTGGGGGGAGCTTAAAATTAATAAACATACTTCTTAATAATTTAAGTTTTACATTTGCAGCTTACTGCAATTTATAAAGGATGTTTCTAATGTTATATATAACGTATTTATATAGAGCACCTTTCATGCAAAGTATTCCTTGAAATTTAATAACAATTCAGTTTCAGTTAAATATAATTCAATTTCAGTAGAAAACCGTTGGGTTTACTTTACTTATTTGCAACTTTAGCTTCACTAAATTGCTTGTATTTGTTATATATATATATTTTTTTTGTTGTTATTTTCATTATAATCTTCGATGTAGCAGATAGCAGATTTAAAGCGTGATAATAATTTGCTTTATTTTATCGTTCAAAGTGGTTATTTCAGCCGAAGAACTCACTGAAACTTCACCACACAGTTTTGCTCGGATCTGCACTTTAACTGAATATCAGATGAAAGACGAAAGTACATATAATATAATTAAACCCATATATAATGATCATCCATACAATGAAATATCGGATTTAGCGATTTTTTCTCCCTGAACATTTTAAAATTTATAAATTACGTCATATCATTTTAACCGTCGACAGTTTAAATTATTTAAAATCTCAGATAAAGAAGTTTTTCACATTTTTTTGAAATCCCAAAAGCTTTTCACCTTTCTCAAGACTATTTTGAAAAAAATTTGTCTTTTTAGAATCCTATGTGTATCACAATTCTAAATGAAAACTATGAACATGGTTTATTGAAAACTGCTTGCTTGCCCTCAATCAACATGCCATTCTAATAATTCATAACTTTCTCAATCAACATGCGATTTTGAAACTTAATTCGATTCTCTTTTCAATCTCTGATCCTTCCTTTCAATGGCTTTCGGCTCTGAAAAAAAGGAAGAAAGTTTAACAAGGAGTGAAAAAAATGTCACCCTCTTCTGTCCTTTCAGTTAAGCTTGGAATGCATATTAAAATCAGGTATTTTACGGTATACTTGACAGAAAACTTTAAAATTTTAAGCCAAAAAATTAGACTATCAATATAATAGATAAATGTTATATGGAAAATTTGAAACGCTCAACATATTTCCGATGCCGTCCAAATTTTATCGAGAATATTAGAAAATAAGAAAAACTTGAAACGAAAATTTCCTGTCGCCTAGTTAAACACTGACCGGGGGGAGGCGCAGATTCCATGAAGGAATTCACAGTGAGATAGATCTACAGTTTTTCAATAGTTAGACCAAGGAATATTCTAATCAATGGATCTTTACTAAAAGAAATGGCTTTGGAATTTAGTCAATTTTCCTGAAAAGAAGATTTTTAAGCCAAGCAAATGCAGCGGTTTAAAGAGCATTGTAGAATAGTGTTCAAATTTGCTTGCCCAGCAAGTGAAGCATTAAATGACGAATGCAACTGAGACAAGTAGTTTTTAAATTACTGCTGAACATAGCGTTTTCTTCCCCCCCCCCCTCAAGTTTATATTTCATAGCAGAACGGCAACCAGAGCCTCAAGGAGATTGGACTTCTACTTCCAGCCCAGTTTTGAGGGAAAGCACCACGGGGAGGTAGTCCTGTTCTTCTACCCCTCTCCAACTACCACCAAACCACAGGAGACGACTTTCGGCTCGTCATATATTTACAGCGCCCCACGCCGCAGAGATAGTATACATTTGCAAACAGTCATGCCTCCTCCCGGCTTCGAGTCCGGGCCTCTTGTTAAAGGCACTAATTTCTATTCCGTCTGTGCAGCCGAACATAACAAACAAAATGAAAATGAGCCCAATTTATAAAACTGGAAGACTGGGGCAAAAGTAAGCCTCTTGACTCTAGTTTTTTTTTCATTGTAACAGAACAGAAGTTGCTGATGTAAATCACATTCGATATAAAGTAAGTTTCATGTAAAGTATTCAATGAAATAACCTTATAATTCAATATTTTTCATTCAATGTTATTTAAACAAAAAGTATATATTGCCTTTTCATTTCATGCATTTTATTTTGGTGACTTTAGTTTAGCAGTATACAGTTTAGTAATATAAAGAATTTGGATAAAATGGCGTGTTAATGCTTACTTAAAAAAATAAGTTATATTAAAAATGCTTATATTTTTTCCATTCTC
Organism: Stegodyphus mimosarum; assembly: GCA_000611955.2. NCBI lineage: Eukaryota > Metazoa > Arthropoda > Arachnida > Araneae > Eresidae > Stegodyphus > Stegodyphus mimosarum. Next base: position 251,602 of record KK117413.1, on the reverse strand, counting down.
GTTATTATATTATAATTTGTGTGAGAAATTTTAGGTGCTTTTCTTATTTAGTAACATCACCTGAGACGGGTGCCAAAATATTTTGCTAAACAGTTTGTCTAATAACCACTGTTTAGCATTGAAAATCTTCAATCCTCCATTTGGCAACTTCCGCTTTTAACCGATGAACACGTTTAGCTATCTTAGTCTGAAACCAAAACCTTCTGGAGATGCTCTGGCTAATGGGAAAATACCTATTTTCGTTTACTTGTCATCAATTTTAACATAAAATTTTACCTTTAAAATTTAAAAATTATTTTAAACATATTTTAAATCATTTCATATTTTAACCAATATTAAAAAATATTCTTTTTTAACAAAAAATGTTCATTTTAAAATCATTCCTGTTCATTAAATATTTAAGTTTAAATCTGCTTAATTAATTCTGGGGAGTCTCAGTTTGCGATTTTTGAAGTGTTCAAATTTAAAAACAACTTGAATAAATCTTTTCATTATTGTCTAATTTGCATAAGTTCATCGAATTTCTTTCCTGTAGAAAATCCTTTACTTAGGCAGATAACCGTTTCTTGCCTTGTCATTATAAATTAATAAATTAACTAATGTGCTTCTTTCAATTGTCTTTTTATCCTCGAAAATATAGCTAATTAAATTTGTTAATTTCTAGGATGTGAAATCGCATCCAACTACGTAGAATTCAAACCTGATTTCACAATTTTAAAATGAAAAACTCAGAAAATCATACTACTGTAGCAGCATTTCGCAATTTCATGCTATCGAATTCCCAGTTTTGTTTCATCCGCTGTTATTTAGAATGATGTGGAAAAATATGCGCTTATTTTTGGAAGAACATTTTTTATTGACTCTTTTCGCACACATTCATTCTCGCATAACAGTGTCATATTTTGATTGGCTTATTTTTTCATTTAATAGTCATCAGTTGGGATATTCAAAAAAAAATGTTCATTATTGAATTTTCAGAATTGCCAGAAATTATTATTTGCGATAGCTTCTGAGTATCAAAATAGAAACTGCGAATATCTTGTTACTGATAAAATTACGCGCTTTTCACAGAAATTAATATAAAATTATGAAATCTCATCTTACAAATCATATAACGAATACTTTATATCAATTATATCACTTCTTGAATAATCATATCTTAAAATTAATCGATATGAATAATAATGGGCATGTTTACTATTCAATGTAAACGCATTTGTGAGTTCGTCACTTGTAATATTTTAAAATATGTTATAATAATTAATATTTTAAAACATGTTAAGATAACTGATAAACAAAGGGATAACCGACTAGTAAATACAAGCAGTCAGTCTTGTTAACATTCCAACGAATGTTAAGTCATTTATCAGATCAAAACCGTGATAAACAAACTGTTAAATTTATCACCTCAGCTTCGTAATTTTGAGTTCTTTCATTCGATTGTTTTGAATGCGATAAATGATGCCAAATTCGTTTGTTATTTCAATAATTTTCATTCGAAATAGGAAAATAAAAAATATTAAAATTACCTTTATGCTTAGCCGCTTGTATAAAAGGGCTAGAAAAGAGAATTCCTAGGAAGATCCAACCGGTAGTCGACATTTCGGTTTCTTCCTTCGAAGGTAAAAATCGACTGCGCTTGCGTTAACGACTGGATGTCTTGCGTCACGCAGTATTGATTCGAAATGAGTGTTGGGAAGAAATGGAATCCGTTAATTTAACTGTCTGTAGAGTAAACTAGTATCAAGGAAAAAAAGAAAAGTAATAAACAGCGATTGCAAATAAGCGCTGCTGAATTTAAGTTAGATCCAGATTCCGACTTAAATAATAATTCGAATCTCATGAGGAAATAAACACTTTTTTGAGTAAATGAGACAAAATTTACTTGAGTCCCCTTTAATCGAAACATTAGAGATTTAGTAGCCTCATGAAAATCAAAAACTAGTCGTCTCTTAATAATTTTACGAGAACTTTCTTTCGATCTTTTATTATATAAGGAATGCAACCCAAAATCTATAATCTCTTTTCGGCACAGCGGCAGCTCAAAAACCAGTTTTGATCATGAAAAAATCACCTTAAAAATAGTAATTTAATCAAATTCTTTTCGTCTTGATATGTCTCGACCAATGATTGAGTTGTTCAGACCGCTTCATATTGGTAATCTGATCTGGGGTCAAACTAAGCTAGAGGGTTGGCTGTATGGAAGTTTTTCGTCGTTTTCTCAATGTGTAATATGAATACGAGCCAATTTTCCTCAGAAAATCCTCCACGAAGCCATACGTCATCTTTGGCAGTTAGTTCTCGCGTGTTTTGCTGTATTTAAATAAACTAACCTTCTTAATCATACTCATTGGTAGATATAAGCTGTCTATTTTATGTGATAGGTGTTCATTCTATGCTGGAATCGACTCATGCGTACTGATGGACAAACTGTTTGTCCCATGTGTGCTGTTTTATTTTTTTTTTTTAAGCCCAAAGGAACAATTTCGCCAGAAGGACTATTAATTTCGTTTTGGCATTTTGCGTTGATTCTCTACAAGCGTTGTTTCACTTTTCAAATTGTTGCCACCAAATATCATCGCCTTGTATTATATTGAAAGAAATTAAATAATGAAGAATCTGCATAAACGTATATATGTTTCTCGCATTGTAATAAAACAACGGTACCTACAGCCATCCAATTTTAAATAACGCAATCCTCCTCCGAATATCGGCATCTGGAAGACCAAATTTGGAATTTGTTTTATTATCGATTTCATATTTTGTAAACCTTTAACGAATTTTTGATTAACAAACTCAAGGATTTTAAAACGAGCAATGGCAACGTTGTACTGAAAAAATATTTTTATCTCCAGCGCGCGAGACTGTGTATCGGAAATCCTAAAGATATGCTCATTTTAAAATTGCGATATTGCTTTTGAACTTAATTTTATGGTTTAAATGCGAAGAACATGATATTTAATAAGTAGCACAGAAAAGGTTAAACAAACGCCGCTTTGGACGTAATTTAAAATCTGAAACCTTTCAGATTGTTTGGGGGTGTGTGCAAAGGACACCTTTTATCTTATTTCTTCTTTGCTTTTGTCTTATTCTTCGGAAGAAGCGTTAATTTTTCTTATTAGTTAATTAAGCATGTCTGTAACTAGAGTCTGTCATATGCCGGGGACGACTGCACGGTGTATCAACGCCACGCAATGCGTTTCTATTTCGTATCGATCCTATGTATTGTCGATTCTACGCAGTGGTGCTACTGTATTGTATTGTTACGGATTTTGTATTTAGTTTGCTATTTTTGGTAGAATTGATTCTTTTTTTCTCCGTGTAATGCAGCGTGTGGTGAGTTTTAAGAGAAAGCTACGCCGAAAACGTATAAATACAGAAGCACGCGCATTTAACATTTAATGAATATATATCTCGTAATTATACTCTTTTGCTTTCCAGAAACCTTGAGAAAATAAAAATTACCAGAATGTTCTCGTGCTTCATAAAAAGCCGGACAGAAACATGTCAGTTCAGTTGTTTTAAGAGAACTGTGTAATTGTTTACTTATTTTGTTATTGTCAACGGTAGCGAATTCGCGGTGAGATCGGATTAGCTTCTGCGGTTTGAATTGCGTTCTATTTAACGTTTTAGTAATTTAAAATATAACTACTGTCTGATATTGTGATATTGTACGAATATCTGTGAGGAAAAATTTCAGTATTCTGTTTTATTTCTTGTGATAAGAATAAATTTTATTAAATTTTCTTCAGTCTTGTGCATTCAATCTATTACGAACCCGTACGCACGCCACAATATTGATCCTAGGTAGCATCAGTTGTCGTAGCTATCCGCTATAGTGTCGATTCTATACAGTGTCGCTCCTACATTTTATCAATCCTTTGCAGTGTCGTATTCTATACAATAATATTTTCCTTCCTTCCGCCATCGACGGAACATCTGGCCCACTGGGTTAGGTGCTTTTCAGCCTGCTGGATCCTGTCGATGGAATTAAAAATAAATAAATAAAAATAAAGAGCTTAGTACTGTGTCCTCCAGAAATTGTTTACATTTAGAGCTAAGTGCCGTCTCCTCCGGGAACGAACAAGGAACATTTCTTCACTATTATGGTACATGTTAGGCACACAGATATATTAAGGATATGGTATAGACTCCGGTACAGATGTAAAGATGAACAAATACATTACAAATTGTGAAATACATTAAATCAGTTCTGAATTAATCATAGTATTAAGCACAAATAAAAGCAAAACAAAACAAAAAATACATTAATTAAATTAATATATGTATATAGCGGGCTGCTGACGGCACGGTGTCCAAGGAAAGAAGTTACTGCAGGCTGTCTGCAATGCTTTTAGCAATGGTTGTGCAGTTTCTAATGCGGCTGAGCGCATATTTATTCTTTATTGTGTTCTTGAACTATGCCTGCATATTGATTGCAGCTGGTCGTTTTAAATGTGAATTCGCTGTGCGCGGGTAAACGTACAGATAGTGTTCTGGGTCACCAGTACTGCCACAGATACATTGGTCACTGTCTCTTAGGCGAAATCTGTGAAGATAGGACATGTATGGCCCATGCCCTGTCAGATACTGTGTGAGGTGCGAAGAATTGCTATTTAAATTCTGGTTCACTTTTGGTTGAAAATTATAGTCTTCTGCCTGTGGTGCTCGAATCCCAGTAGTTTTGCCACTGTATAATTAGTTCACATTAGAGTTGTTTTCAGATATGAGTGCGGAAGGGGCACACTAATGCTACTCACACGGGGTTTATTAACTGCGCCTTTCGCAAGCACATCTGCTGCTTCATTTCCTTTAATCCCCGTATGGGCTGTAGCCCACTGAAGCTTAGGCCTCAGACTTGCAGGAATCGAAATTAATAGCTTTTGTATCTCTGACTATGGAATGTCTATTGCGGCCGCCCTCTATGGCCTGCAAGCATGACATTGAGTCTATGTAAATTACTTTATACATTTCATTGGTAGCAGTAATGTCCAGAGCTGCTTTTAGGGCTATCAGTTTTGCCTGAAATATTCAGTTACTGGGATGAAGCTTCTTAGTCCAGAAATGGATTATGAGGTCACCTTCCATTGCACACCAGGCACTGCCAGTCCCGAGCTCTCCTTTGGAGCCATCAGTATAGACGGCTGAGGATTGTAATGCACGTTGAGGATTAAAGATTATTTCTATATCGAAGTCTGCAGGGTGGCAAGAAGAGTGGACAATGTGATTCTCTTAGTCCAAGGATACCTAAGTCTTACTCCAAATTGAAACGTATTTTTTTAGTCTAATTGCTTTCACCACAGCACTCTCCCTCTGTACTACCAAGTGCAGAGGCGGAAGACCTGCCAAGACATTTGATGCAGTTGTTGGAGAGATACAAAATCCTCTGCAAATGCCCAGAAGAAATGGTCTTTGCGCCGAGTTCAATGTTTGTTGTATGTTAATCGTGAAATTTACGCCCTATATGGAGACGCCATGAAGTTCTATGCACTCAGCGATGGTGGCATACCATACCTTGAGCATTTGCGAGGAGACATCCCAGCTAGGAGCAGCTGTTCTCCGCATTGTGTTAGACATTTTATGCAGCCTTTCTTCAAGATCCGTAATGTGAGGGAGCCAGAATCTGTCATCTATAATCACACCCAAGTAGCGGCAAAGTCTCCCGAATTGTATATTTCTGCCATGGAGGTTTATGCCCAGGGTACGCTCGTGCCTTTTTAATACTGATACATTATATCGAACCTGAGCCGTTGTGGATTCTGTCAACGGCCTGAGCCGTTGTGGATTCTGTCAACGGAATGAGCCGTTGTGGATTCTGTCAACGGAATGAGCCGTTGTGGATTCTGTCAACGGAATGAGCCGTTGTGGATTCTGTCAACGGAATGAGCCGTTGTGGATTCTGTCAACGGAATGAGCCGTTGTGGACGTCATGTCAGTGCTTCGCAATGTGTCTCTTACGTGTGCAAAGCACATTTTTGGAGCTGTATTTTTCCTATGAAATATATTATACGGTATAGTTATATGAATCTTCGGAGCAGAAAGGCTAATTAAGATTTATTGGATTTTGTTCACTACAGTTATCTCTCTAAAGGGCGGGATGTTTTCGTGATGGAATAAAATTCTCCGTAAGGGGCTCAAAATGAAAAGTATATAGTCATCAAGTTACGAAAGAGGCAATGGCTCGTATTCACATCATGCATGCATCATGGATACAGAGCTACATATCCTATGTTATACATAATGTATTGTTGTTGTTGTGAGTAATCTCATTGGTCTGCCGATTACAAGGTTACGTATGTCGTTGGCAACAGCCTTGAGTACCATACAAGTGACAGTACGACTCTGCTTCACTTCCGCTGCAGTTTTGGAGGACAGCAATCCAGAGGATGAGACTGAGGGTCTCCCATCCCTCTTAATATCCCTCTTGCTGCAGAGGCAATATACATTTGCAAAACCTGGGCCTTTCGGTACGGCAGCACAAATCACTTTGTCGTCCGGGCGGTTACTCATAAAGTAAATCACATAAAGCAAACAACTCGTTGTTTAGGATTTGAGCTTAAGTCTAACTACCAATATTCAGCCACATTATATCCACTTGATCATTGATGAGGGGGGAGACTCATGAGATGCCGAACTGTGATATAAAACTGAATTGAGAAGAGGAGTTTTTTTTCTTCATTGAGCACAGTATTTAAAGGAAATTACAAAGAGTCTTCAGAAGTTTAATTTTTTTTGCCATACCTTTCTTATTTTACCAAAACTTTTGAATGGAAAATATGAATGACAATTATGTCATGATCTTAATAGCATAAATAAGGAAGAATTCCTTTCTGAGGGTGAAATACTTCAAAGTTTTATTTCTGTTATTGCTTGGGAAGACAAAAACCAAGATGTGGAAGGATAATCGCTTTTAACTTTTACGATTTGGTTTAAAATACAATCTCCAAAACGAAACTGCATATATCATAATTCTATTTCGAATTTTCCTCACAACTGCTGTAAGTATTACTTGTCGTGAGAGACGTTTTTCTGAATACAAATCAGTTAAGAAGCACATAATACCTAAAAATGAACCTCTTGTGTTTAATAATACTCTTCTGTCTCTAGAGAAGAGCGACTGAAATAATGAAGAAAACTTCAAGAATGTCATCAATGATTTTGCTGAGAGAAAAATAAGCAAAATAACGCTTTTAAATGTTGAAATTAAAGTTTTATTTCAAAAATTGACGCAAAACTTTTATGTATTTTCCTATATGTCATATTGATATTTAGCAGATTTTGATCTTTTGGTGTGCATCGAGGGAGGCAACGAATGTACCTCCCCGGGTGGCAAAAATTCTAGTTACGCCTGAATGTAAGCCGTTATTTAGAAATAACTGTAATTTTTATAGTCAGATGCTCTGCACTTACCGGTCATTGGAAATATTCAAACCGTTCGGCGGTGATTTTGCGAAAGTGATTGCACTAAGCAGTTAAACTGCGTAGTGATTTCCAGCAATTTTTATATTTTACTGTTCCTCATAAAAATTGTTAGATATGTGAATTCTTTCACTCACGTAGGAAAAATTGATCAAAACTTGAGATTTCTTGTCAATGCAGGAAGATGCATTGCATTATTTCCAACAACACGAAATCATTCAAACAAAAAATCAATGAGGAAATGGCTATACCTGAGCTTGTATCTGAAATCAGATAAACAAATGGCTATGCAATATTTATAAATGGGGAAGAACTTTCGTCATCAATGTAATTGCAATTAACCACTAATATTAAATTACATATCCGGCATCTGTACTTATATTCTACATTTCTGTGTATTTAAGAGCAGATACTATCATACTAAAAATCAAATACAATTGTTATCCTTGCCACTATTAAAATTTTTTTAATTAAATTTTCAATATCATTTTAAAAACCCATTTAAAATCATTTTAAAATTAATTTTCATGTTTTTTTACCATCATCCAGGAAATAATGATTTTAAAACATCTTATTCAGGTATAATCTAGACCATTTGAGTTTCTAGTAGATAAAATTCTGCATTATTCAGAGGGAAACCAAAGCCCAGTTAAGACAATCTGAGACTCTAAGCAAACGTTTTTTCCGGACGGCTATTTCTTCCTTTTCTTGATTTTTGTGAGAGAGAAGGAAAGTTATAAAGGATTATAAGAAGATTTGGGTTCATCTAAAATATAATCCTGGTCTAGTGGGGTCCTCTGGGTCTAGTGGTCCTAGAAAATAATTGGTGCATCTATAAGCCAATTTGTTCACATTTAGGTAGAAACTCAAAAGCTAAAGTCCTTAAGGACCTCCTATCAAATAGGATTTTTTTTTCAATCTTTTGAAACATCACTTTATATAGATATCTAGGATGTCTGTTTTGCAATAATTCAAATGTGTCTATACCAAATAGACGCTCAAAATACACGAAAAGAAAGTCCTTTTGAAAGGATGTTGGTAGGGAAGAGAAGTGGGAGAACCTGGTTGGACTGCTCCTCAGGGTGTTCTCCCTCAAAATTGGGGCGGAACTGCACAGTTAGGGGGGCGTAACTATACCTGTACGGCCAACATGTGTTAAGGTGGAAGTAGGTGGGACATCAGTAGAAGGGACACATCTACTTCTACCTTACCCAGCCACCCTTATCTGATATTAGTTAGCGACTCTGGTTATCGTGCCGGTGGCCCCGGGTTTGAATCCCAGAGAACGTATGGATGTCTGTAAATGTATAGTGTCTGAGCGGTATGGCCCGAAACTACTGTCAAATTTGGTCTTTTTTTTTAGCTGCGAATCCTCAGACTATCCTGTGGAGTTTTCTCCATCAGTATTGGGTCGGAATGTACCTGTACGACCAATGGTAAAATTCTGTTTTGCATCCCGCTTCTACCTATACCTATGTCTATATCCTCCTCTAAACATGATGCACTAGTTTTCTTATTATGAAACTTTGCTGTGAATGCCATACCGATTGCAAAGAAAACCCTATAGGTTTTTCACGCTGGAGTCAAAATACCATTCATACAGCAGTTTTGTATATTGAGCAGCTAGATACATTATATTTCACGGATATTTTGATGTTGAATCTACAGCAAATGTGTGTATAGATAAGTGAGGAACTACTATAAAACTAAAATATTCTAAAGCAGAGTCACTCGATCTTTCTTTTTTACTCGTCACTCTCTTTCAGGCAGAAGAAATGTTTTGCCATACTTCTAAGTCGACTTGGCTGCAAATTAAAAATTAGAACATAGTAATCATTTCGACTTAGAAATAAAATCATTTAAAAAGAACACAATTATTACAAATAGGGAGGAAGTACTGTTTCATACAAAACCTTTGTCAATTTGAATTTTTAAATAGCAAATTTTGGAGCTTACGAAACCATCATGCATTATGTATTATGTATTATGACAGAGAATTCTGTCATTAACCCTTCTTGACGAAAAGAGGAACCAGATCTGGCAACTTATCACATTCATAGTTCTTTAACCCTAAAAACTCCTTTTTGTGCTAACAAGAACGAATGTCATAAAATTTATTGAAGTAAAAAATTAGATTCAAAGCTATTATCATATTAATTTGAGAAATTTTGGTATTTTAGCTCGGCACAAAATGATTTCGTAATTCTTAAGGAGCAAAGACATCAAGTAACGCTCCTCCTTTCAGTTAAGAAACAAGAACTGCCATATTTGAACAGCAGCAAGTTCCCATTTAAGAAACTCCACAGCTGGAAATGCTAAAATCCAGCTGTTTCTACTCTGTTGTGGAAATTTTCGAGAATCTGAATACATTATAGATCCCTTATTTGAAGGTTAGGTATCTGTTGTCAAGTATACAGTGGCAAATATGTAACTGTAGCGCTGTAGTATGAAATAGTAGATAGCAGTGTATATTAAACGATATTTAACTGAGCTTGCAAATCATATCCTCACGTATTAGAAGCACTTATGTGTAATGAGCGCCCCATAAATGAATGATGATTATGTTATTTAAAGTTTCGTACTACTGATTCCATGCAAAGCGTTTACATTCATATACTACTTCGCAAAACAAAAGCAACATTTTTTTTTCAACATGCAACCATTATATTGTTGAAAACAGCTTTTTGTGATCAGTGGAATGAAAAGTCAGTTCAACAGAAAGGTGATGCATCTGCGAATACGCCAGGGCACGTAAAATAGGGAGAAAAAACGCTCGCAAACGCTACATTGATTTTAGGCTATATTACTTATACCAAATTAGATTTATTAATCAGTAAATGAATTGTTACTTTACTATATATTTTAGAGCTACATTACGTAAATCGCATTAGTAAACGAGCACCAGATTTAAATACGTTCTAAAGAAGAGACGATAGAATTCTGAAGTTATCAAAATATGTATTTCCGAATCAAAATTAGCATCTTAACATCTTATGAATAAAAGATAGATGTATTTTATACAGCTAAATGAAAGTTTGAAAAAATCATAAATCCTTTTTCTTAAGGCAGTGAAGAATTTGCATATGAATATTAAAATTAACACACATTTGAAAAATACGAATTGTAATAATGAAGCTTACTATTAAAACAAAATCAAGGGACAATTTGAAAGACTGAGACTCAAGATTTCTCATACTTCAAGCGTTACCGTACGTATGTCGGAAATTTAGTTTTGATTTAATATATGCCTAAAGCTAATTCTGTCTATTAATTGTATTGTATGGCATTAAGCTGGCAGCACATTAATCATCTACCTAACTTCTCGGTTTGGCATTCCTAAGAACACTTACGAAAGGCACTAATGTCTTCAATTTACCTTTTGAATTATTATAACCCAACCGATTATCTGCATGCCATAGTTAGAAAGACGAAGGAGAAAATGATAGTTAATCACAATTCGAATTAATTCCACGTTTGAAAGAAGCATTACTGTTTTCCCTAATAATTTTAATTCATAATTTAGTGTAGAAACACAATTAAATCAATGATTTTTACATCCTCGTACGAAGTAAAGGAAGCATTGCAATCTCGAAACATTTTTGGATATCATATTTCAACGAAAATATCCATTTCAACCGCTCTCAAAACCATTTGAAAGATGTTTTTGCATGACATTTGTACCTACGGACAGAATAAAACTGGTTTTTCCAAAAAAGACTGTAATGTGGATTTAAAAGATATTCAAAAGAGACTTTTTTCTTAATACCTGTACGTACGTACGTATATCTGTATTTCGCATAAATCAAGAACCAGTAGCCGTAGAACGTTGAAATTTTGTATATAGGATTGCTAACTTCTCTTTTTCGTTGCAATCGGCTGCACCAATTGTACATAAATAATCGTATATATTCCCACTCTGTTATCTGGCTTGGTGACCTTAGTTTTTTTATTCTTATATGCTCGTAAATTGTGCGTTTTTTGCTTTTAAAGTGATTGAATTACAAGGTTTTTCTGCTCCGATTAAAGTTTTTATGCCTTTAGTTAATTTGCATGCAATATTTGTAGAATTATCAACAATTTAAAAGTGGCGAGTTGGTTAACAAACCGCCATTTGTGAATAATGGATGAAGTCAGTTTCTGCATTTTTAGTGTCTTTTTGCCGAGTGGGACTAAAAGAAAAATTTCAATTTTATGCTGCAAAAATTTTGCATTCTTGCCCTCTGGCCGAATTGCTTGTTTTTGCATAGAAATCTAATTTTAATAGTAAAAAAATGTTTTTAACTGTTTTAACTGTATTGTTTTTTTTTTAATGTTTTTTTTCTGTATTTACGAATTTTTGCTTTGCCGCGAAGTGAGAACTGAATTAATTGAATGAGAAATATATCTCTAATGAAATAAGTTTAAATGAAATGCAGCAAAAAATGTGTATAATTTAATAGGCCATACAAAGGATGTGGTACCTACATCAGATTTTTTAAAAATAAATATCAATGAAGTTGTTACAACAACTCGAAAATCACGAAATAAGTTTTGGGGAAAACGAAACCGACACAAATCAAAGAATCAAATCAGAACTGTGCCACACTTACAGTTTAAAATAACAATAAATCACCTTTTTCGCTGAAATAGTCAATGAACAAAAAGCTATCCCTCTGAAATACTGTTAGAAAAGAAAAAAAAATGAATGATTCCAAAAAACATGAAAAATGGCAAATTTAAATAATTTTTATGCAAATATGCTCAGTTCGCAACACCGACGGGCAAAAGCTTAGAATGATAGTTATTATTATTGTTATTCAACTCTTCTTATCAGAATAGAGAAAAAATATTCTGTTAACTGCTTAGCTTTCAAAATAAACAGTTAAATGCTCAGAAAACTAGACATATTTTCCAGCAATTTGTATAACTAAGCAAGGATCTCGGGCATAAATGATAGGATGCCGGATATAAAAGCTTGACATAATTTTTTCGGTTTATTCTTGCACTGAAATAAGGAATTACATTTTGTTCCTGCATCAACTTCAAGCACGATGTTTCGTTTAGTGTTCTTTATAGTGATATTTGGTGGTATGTATGAATTCTTGTATTCATTTCAAATATCTGTTGAATATTTTAATTAAAAATTATATTTACAGTAATATATTAGTGGGCAGCTCAGTCGGGAACTAAGTAAAATTTGTATATTACGATTTAATATTTGAACAGATTTTAATTTATGTTACGATTAAGGCTACAGGGTTAAAATTACATAATAAAGTTAATTTCTGTTCTCATTTCCACTATATTTTAAACTGAATATCAGATGTTCTTTTCTGAACCTTCGCATTCGTAGAGAAAGAGAATGATCAAGAAAGTTTATTATATTAAATTTGGTTTTGGAGGTTAGGTTTCCTATCTCCAATGCAGCGTTTGTGTTTAGGAAAATATCTAACCATCGACTAATGAATTTCTAATTATAATACCAGGCTAGGCAGTAATAAAAGAAGTGTACATTTTCTACACATGTTGATGTGAATGCCGTGATTCATGATAAAATTATTACTCGATCTGAAATAAAAATTTAATCCACTAATGAGCAAATTAATGAGACTTCTTGACCAATAAAAATTCTCTCAGGGTTCAGTTCCTGGCGAAACGAGCTGGTGTATAAATGTCTCTGTTGTTTTTCTTATTTGCAACACAAATACACGCCAATTTTCTTTAGAAAGCTCTCTAAGAGGCCACCCCTCCCGTTATGCACATGTTTTCCGCGTGCATTGCCATATTCAACTAAACCATGTTTTAAAATTTTTTTTGGCTAATTGCCTTCTTTCCGAGATTTATTTTACTCAGCGTTCCTCTAGCCTTGCTAAAATAAGATATCAGATGTTTTTACTATGTAATCCGCAGGCACGGATGAAAAATGAAGGAAACATTTTAATATTGCACTTGCATTGAATCAAATTATTAATTAAAAATCATCTTGTAAGACAGAAACAGAATGGTAACAATTAAATATTTCTCAAAACATTCACAGAAGTGAACTTGCAAACCGCACAGATTCCTGCCACAGCATTCAACGAAGTTATTGGAAGATCATGCGAATTAAGTACACTCGTTATGCTGCAATTCCAAACACATGATGTGTTTGGAATAATGGAGCAAAGGTTGCTTTATAGCATAACTTTAATGAAGAATCTGTATGGAAAAATGAGGGAATCTAGAGCCACCAAATTTTGAATACACTTAGTCCTTTACCCAAACATGTGCACCTCCGAAGCTCATACTTTCAATTTGGAATTTGTACTTGGCAGAGCTTGATATTTATGTTTCATATTTAATGAGAAAATTCAGCCATATAAAAGAAGCGTGTTGCCACTCAGGTAAACGCACTATACCTGTATTTCAAATTTAATTGACAAATTCACGATTTAAAAGTAATGTGCAGCCACTGCTCGAATTAAAATATTTTATCTTCTACGTGGCAGTATGTTGCCGTTTCGCAAAGCATAAGATATCTAATTTTTTTTCAAATTATTCTGTTATTAATTAATAAACTAATCGATTCCAAGTGAGTGATAGATATTATATATACATATATAGAAATAGATAAATAGACAGACAGACAGATGAAGAAATAGATATATATATATATGTATACTGTAGTAGATGAGCCCAGTAATAATGAAGCTGGGCCATCAGGTCACATCAGAATCCGGGTGTTGTAGTTACAGAGTGGAAGGCAGAGGAAAGATGAGACAGAAGAATTTCACTTTAAAGTTCCATACCTTTATTCACTTAAACGTCAGATCCTTTTTTAGACAAAAAGCTCCAATTTACATAACCAATAGTGATTCAAATTAAATAATATTGTTGCGTGCGTACGCGTTCTTAATGGATTGAATACACAAGTCGTTAAAAAGATAATAAAATTCATTCTTTTCACAAGAAATAAAACAAAATGCTGAAATATTTCCTCAGAGATATTCGTACAGTATCTCATAGCAGTTATATTTAGAACTGCTAAAGCGTTAAACAGAACTCAATTCAAAAGTACAAGAAACTAATTCGATCTCACAACGAATTTGCTACACTTAATAACAGCACTAAGTAAACAATTACAGTTCGCATAACAACAACTACTACTACTGAGCTGAGATGTTTGAATCCACTTTTATAAGCTTTTTAAGCAAGCACGATAATATTCTCGTAAAATCTATTTTCTCGATTTTTCTGGATAGCAAAACAATACAATTACGAGATATCTACTTATTCAATGTTAAATGCACGCGCTGTTGTATTTTTACTTTTCCGGCGTAGCTTTCTCTTAAATTTCATCACGCGCTGCATTTCAAGGGAAAATAAAACAATTTTAATCATATTTCTACTAAAAATAGCAAATTCAATATAAATTCCGCAACAATATTAAATTTAAGATTTCTGCGTCATAACTTATTTAACAAAGGTAATAAAAAGAGATAAAACAGCGAAGGTTTTAACTATATAGAGATAGATAGATAGGTAGATGGATAGACAGACAGATAGATATATAAATAGATAGGTAGGTAAAACAAATATATATATATATATAGAGAGAGAGACAGATAAAAGAAATCTATTGGGTTGGCAACTAAGTAATTGCGGATTTCACTCATAGATGGCTTCAGTTGAATTTTTAGGTTTGCAGACGTAGTACAAATGTAAAACACATTTTGTTATTTGATAGTTGGCAATTCAGCTGTGAATAAGTAAAAAAAAGTTTTTTGATCGGTTGCGTAGTTTTCGTTTGGAGTTCGTTGAAAAATGGAAAATCAAAAGGAACATTTTCGTCATATTTTGCTATTTTATTTCCGCAAAGGGAAAAACGCATCGCAAGCTCATAAAAAGTTATGTGCTGTTTATGGTGACGAAGCCTTAAAAAAACGGCAGTGTCAAAATTGGTTTGCCAAATTTCGTTCTGGTGACTTTTCACTCAAAGATGAAAAACGCTCTGGTCGTCCAGTTGAAGTTGATGACGACCTAATCAAAGCAATAACCGATTCGGATCGTCACAGTACAACACGTGAGATTGCAGAGAAGCTTCATGTATCCCATACATGCATTGAAAATCACTTAAAACAACTTGGCTGTGTTCAAAAACTCGATACATAGGTTCCTCACGAACTGAAAGAAACGTATTTAACGCAACGCATTAACAGCTGCGATTTGCTAAAGAAACGTAATGGAAATGATCCATTTTTAAAACGACTGATAACTGGCGATGAAAAATGGGTTGTTTACAACAATATCGAGCGGAAAAGATCGTGGAGCAGGCCAGGTGAACCAACTCAAACATCAAAAGCTGATATTCATCAAAAGAAGATTTTGTTATCAGTTTGGTGGGATTACAAAGGAATTGTCTAATTTGAACTCTTACCACCCAACCGAACGATCAATTCTGATGTCTACATTGAACAACTAACGAAATTAAACAATGCAGTTGAAGAAAAGCGGCCCGAATTGACGAATCGAAAAGGTGTTGTATTCCATCATGACAATGCAAGGCCACACATATCTTTGGTCACTCGGCAAAAATTATTGGAGCTTGGTTGGGATGTTTTGCCACATCCACCATATAGTCCTGACCTTGCACCACCTGATTACTTTTTGTTTCGATCTTTACAAAACTCCTTGAATGGTAAAAATTTCAATAATGATGGTGATGTCAAATCGTACCTGATTAAGTTTTTTGCTAATAAAAACCAGAAGTTTTATGAACGTGGCATTATGATACTGCCTGAAAGATGGCAAAAGGTTATTGATCAAAATGGGCAATACATTACAGAATAAAGTTATTTAGTTCCATGAAAAAATTGTCTTTGATTTTCTAAAAAAAATCCGCAATTACTTAGTTGCCAACCCAATATATATTTCTTTTTCACAATAGCCTATTCTAAGTGGCTGGCTGTGCAAGAGGCTAGTTGGAACAAAAAAAATGAAATTATATGCAATTTGTATCAACTTTGGTGAAAGGTTAACTAATACAATTTGATACGTTTCTTATAAAGATGTGTGATTGTAATATCAATATAATCACGTAATGTTTAAATGTTTACTTCAGATCCTGAACCCCGTCATAGCAGATACCCGTAATCTCGATTTAAAATTAAGACACTGTGTGTTCGAAATCTTATATTGCTGGGTACCTGGACAGTGGCCATAAGATGTAACGAGTTAACAGCCACTGCTGGGACACTACTAGGAACCGGAAGGAGGAACTTCTAATACGACTTAGAACTAATCACTCGCGAATTACCTACAATTATTTACTAAAAGCAGGGAGTGAACCGATGTGCTCCAACTGTAATGATGTAGTCTCATTTCTGTAATTTTTAAATGAGTGTCCATATTTTAAAATACTTTGGTTGAAACATTTTAAAGAATGCGACTTTCCTCTTGACCGTATAATCGGGAAAGAGGTGAATGCCATTGTTTTGGTACTTGAAAGAGACTATTTATTATTTAATTTGAATTTGTTTTGATGTGATAGCTTAGTGTTTTAATTATATGTATTTTAATATATTTAATTGTTAAATGGTTTTATATCTGTTTCACATCTATTTCACACATCTGAATTATAGGCAATTACATCTTAGCATTCATCATTTTATCAGCTTCTTTGGATTTTATGCTTTCCATGTGATTTTAATCTTGTCTGTTTGTCTATTTATTTATCACTTATGTTTGAAAATGTCTGATGTATCTTCGGCGCATGTAGCCTTTTAAGGTTTTGCGTCAGAAAATCCACCACTACCGCTACCACTCTCACATTTTTTACTTATACGCACATAATAAACATCTTTAATGTACTTAATACTATTAGTTAGGCAATACTGATATTCCTCCTAAAAAATTATGACGAATTTTTTGATTTATTAATTAATTCATTTACGAATCGCATTTCTTCTCGCATGTTGTTTATTACGAGTTAATTAATTTATCTTACTAATGTATTTATAATTAACATCTGTTTCAACACATTTAAGGATTATTGAAATTACGACATAAAAATTATGCTAAAAGTTTCTTTGAGATTTATAAATTAATTTATTTATAAAGCTTGACCGCCAAACGTTATCTCGCCTTTGATAATTGCTATCGTTGTCACTTTCTGAAACGAGTAAAGCAGAAGACTTTTATCTACAAGTTAATGTCATTATCATCACTAATCGCGGCTCCAAAAGTTTCTGGAATTCTGACAAGTGATCAAAACAAATATGATATATTTTTATCATCATCAAACATTTTGTGAGATAAAAATTCATTTTTATTGTGAAACCGTGTGTACTCGATATTCACATACAAACACGTGTTAGCTATCGAAGATTCAATCTTTGAAAGGCAAAAGCTGTTACGAAAGAAGTATAAATTAATGGGATTTGTGTCGATAAGCATTAAATAAGCTTTAATAGGCTTTCGGAGAGTAAGTTTGTCAGTAAAAATATCAATTGATAGAATAGGATTTCTGTTAGAAATCGTTAACAAAAATAAGCATTAAATAGCTATCCGAGAGTAAATGAGTTTTCAAAAAATAAAAAGGTATCAATTAACAAGATTTTTTCCAGCAAGCATTGAGAAATGCTGTGCCTAGTATTAACTGAAATCTAATGTATGAAGGACCCGATATACAAAATCGGAACTTCGTTGCGAAACCAGTTATATAAACTTTTTAACAACTAACTAAACTTAAATTTAATTTAAAGTGTACTAAACTTTTTTAACATATATATATATATATATTCTGATGCTAATTATGTTTCATGTAAAGTGCACTTTAAATAAGGTATTCTGAAATATAACCTTATAATTTAATAATTATCATTCAAAGTTATTTAAACAAAAAGAATCTTCATCTTTTTTTTTGTACATTAATTTTCATATCCCCTTTTGTCATGGTCAAGGATCCAGGATCAAGACAGGTTCTTTTAAGAAGCATTTAGGCATAAAGCCTTTATCCCCACATTATCAAAGAAAATTAAATTTAACATCAAAAGAGGGGTTTTGAAACTAGAAAAATTTAGCGACAAATTGAAAGCGAAAATTTGCTCAAAAAATATTACCTTCTGTAGTTAAAACAAGAGTAAAGCATTTGCACGTATCAAAAATGGATTCTAAATTTTTTATTTAGAATTTTGGGTCGAATAACGAGGGCCAGAATTAATTTTGAATAGACAGAAACCATAATTTTGAATAGAAAATAAAAGGCGATGTTTCCTTGATCGATGATCATGCTAAAAGAAACCGAGGAACCACCCGCGCAGGTCAATGACTTTGCATCGCAAGCAGGTCAAGTCTAGAGATTCTCATCTTGGTAGGATAGCCAGTTGCCATAATCTTGGGTCGAATTCTACAGCAGGCGAGCGTGTTTGTAAGTATATAATGCTTTTGCAGCATGGGGGCATTTAAAATATTGTCAAACCGAAAGTCTTTTCGAGAGATTAATGGTAAGTGGCTCACCCCCCCCGGGGGTTGACTCAGGAGAATTCCTGGGAAGTACTGGCTAGGATCTGTACTTAGGCAGTCTCAACCACGGGGGTATATAAGTTTACTTCACAGGACTAGAACCCGAGTTTATTCTCAGGTTGGTTCAGGCTTGGCAGGGACCGTACTGGTACTGTCGTGTCTGTTCCTCTGGCTGTGGTGGAGTTATATTTTGGATTTCGTCGGTCGTCCTGAGGGAAGTGCCCCTGCGGGTGGAGTCGGGAGATGTTGCATGATAAGGAGCTTCCGACTTGTGGGACTCGTCGGCTTCACCGGTTGGATCGCGGCCCCGAGGATTGCCTCTGGGAGCCAGGATGTTAATCTATGTAGGGCGATCCATGAGAGAGCTAGGTAATAGAGTCCTGGTCTTCGGTGTTGGTAAGTGGCTCAATTCAGTCACTGTCTGTGATGTACATTGGATCACCTTTTCGTTAATGAGAAGACTAAATAATCGATGTGTTTTGCGCATTGTCCACAAATGCATGAAATTGGAACTGTCTGACCATTTGGCACAACAACCACAACATCGTTTTGTTTTCATGATTTCAGCTTCGTAAAAAAACACTTTAAACACATATATTTTAAACCAAGATGTTTTTATTTATTATTTTTCATTTTATTCTCTCTTTAGTTATTTCTCGTTCTTTATTTTATTTTTTATTTTTGTCATTTTATTCTTTATTTATTTATAAAGAAAAGAATAGTGTCTAAATAAGTCTTATCGATTTCATTACAAACTTTAATTAAATTAGAGAGGCAATCTTTTATCAGCTCAATAATCAAGCATATGATTTAAAACTTAGAATTTAAAATTTCAGTTTTTTAAAACATGGATGATTTTGTTTCCCTCTTTCATGGTGGGTATGGCTTTTAATTTTATATTTTTTAAGTCTACAATATGCTTTAATTGCTTTTAATTCTATATTTTTAAAATCTAAAATTACAAAAACATTTAAAACTTTACACATTTTATATGCTTCAGGAAAATTTGGGGCGTTCTTGAAAGTGAAGCCGCTCTTAGCACGTGTCCCCTCCTGAAATCAGGTTCTCATGGGTACTATATACAAGGTGAGCCGACACATAAGCAGTAGTCAACTAGTGAATGGTCTTTCTTCATGGAGGTTTTCGTGGTTTTCCTCCTATGCAACTGGCCCGCCAGTGATTCAGTTGTTAAGATCGCCAACCAAATACAAGAACCAACCCACCACAGCGAAGTTAAAAACGAGTTGATATTCATTCTGCGATTTGGCTGAGTCGGTTGCATTTAAGGATTATTGAAATTACTCCGTAAAAATTATGCTCAAAGTTGAGATTTATAAATTAAATTCCCTAATTATCTTTGGGTGATTTGAAGCCTAGGAACAGCAGAGACAACAGTAAGAACTGGAGAGATTCGAGTTACAGGGAAACAGAAATGAAGATATCTTATCATACATTGTAATGTTAATACTACTAGGTATTCATGTTAGAATGTAGGTTTCTTTAAAAGAAGTAATATTGTGATAGTTACCTGTAGTTTACCCATGACTAGTTTTTATTTGTTATGTTCTTACCGCGATCTTCGGAAATTAAATTACTAGCATAATTTTTTTCTGCCGATTTTCAGACGATAAAATTAGCCGCCAAAAAATAAATAAATAAATAAATAAAATAAAAAATAATATATATATATATATACCATCTAATATGGGAAATGAAATATATGAGAGAATTATTTAAGGATTGTAAGAACCATGATCCCCTATATATATATATATATATATATGAAGAACAAGTTAGGAAATAAGGTATATAATGATTACTAATTAATTATTTACTTTTGATGGAGAGTTTAAAACTCTCCATCAAAAGTAAATTTCTCAATCTTAAAAGTATATGAAGATTACAAATATTTATCTTCCGCTTCATATTGGTTTCTACCGAAATGCGATAGTAATACAAACGGAAACAAACAATATTTGCATATGAAGTGAAGAAAAAACAGAGAATATAGAATGAGAAAGAGCTAGGCGCTCGCCAGAAGTTTAATTTCCGATTTAATTTACATAACTAAATGGGTACATTATAAACTACCTGAAAATACAGATATATTTTTAACGCGGTATTTTTCTATTAATTATAACATGGGTTATTTTTCTTTCTTCTATTATA